>CM023488.1:60953136-60986435 GCA_013339685.2 Hyalomma asiaticum
CATCGTTCGCGATTGTGCATGAAAGCGACTGTAAGCTCCTATGACAGGAGAAAAAAAATGGACCTCTTTTCATCCCGCTGAATCACTCTTCCAATTGCAGTTACTGTTATGGGCTTATAAATTCAAACCCAACAGCGCAGCAAGAAATAATACTTTCATATATCGTACTATGACACGAGTGGTGTTGGGACATTGGATAAGATTTATGACATCTTAAAAAATGCCGAGCATATTTGAGCATATAATCTAGTCGAGACCTCGCTGCTTCAGGGTGCGTGGTACTTGGCGACGTGGGATGCCTTTTATGCATGAAGAGTCACAAGCGATGAGACTGGCGACGTGGTGATCGACCATTACATGATCGCTCCTCTGCTGAAACATTATGATTAATATTTACCATTTGGAGCGCGGGCATGGTCGCAAAGCTATATCGACATGGGTGCATATCGAGCGAGCTATACAAGTCACTACATCCTCTTCTGGCAGCATTACATTTAATGTAGAGCTCAGGATAATTCATTTTATGGCGCTTCCTTCACGTGTCGTGCATACCCATGGTGGACTGACTGCACCATTATAATTATATAAAGCATAACACCCTACCGAAGAGCAGATTATACGTAGAATTACATTGTATTTCCTATCTCGCAATAAATCTGAGTGCATAGCGAAATGATGTTAAGAGATGAACGTCAGTATTGTAAATCTTTCTGAAAAGCAATAGGCAGCTCATCTCATTCCACAAAGAAATAGCCTCTTTTCAGCGCACACCGAATGTCTTTAGTTTAGTCACTGTTACGTGTGCAGAAAGTAGAACTTTTAAACAGCATTGTAACAAAATAGCTTACATTACTCAATTACGGTGTGGCATGCACCATGCTGGGTCCTCGCATACGCCTTATTACTCAGTAATGCTAAGCATATTGTGACATCCTAGTCAAATAGGTTGACTGCAGCGATACTGATACGAGCAACCATGTTTTATGCTAACCAGTTTCATTGAATAACACTTGTACGTATGATCACTCGCACAAACCATGCCTGTAGGTAAGAAGACCCTCCAATACTCATGGATGTTAAGCACGCGAAAAGGTGCGCAAATTAGTACCAGCGAGAACACCAAGTTAGTACTGACACGTGCGCTAGTTTTGCTTTAAGGGGGAGCGCCGTTATGAGTTTCCTGTAACGCGCAGCGCAGACCCGTAAGGTGCTATAGAATGATGCGCGCTCAATAAGAATCATTCTTTGACTTACCTTCAGTGCCATTCCATTCCTCTAGATCCCGAAGTGGAGCGAAGGGGTTGTTGTCCGGCAGCAGTAGTACCCTTGAAGGCATGGCCACGGCGGTCAAGCCTAGTGGGCGATCCTAGTCGGAATCACCGGCGTAAGCGAGGCGGTCAACTTGTCCGGAACTTGTACGTCCCTTTCGTCGGGCAGCAGCGCGCTATTCGGGAGCTCGGAGTCCTCCAGCGGGGCCGTAAAAGCACGAAATATTGACGCGGGTAAAACTAATAGCGATGGCTGACGGCAACAAGCCGAGGGGCGGTGTCGACAACGGGTGCAGAAATTAACAGTCCCAGGTAGCATTTACTTGGAAGATACTGTGCAAAGCAGCAGCGAGCGCCACAAAAGCTCTGCCGATGATCTGACAGATAAGCGCCGGCCAAGTAGTCGATTTCGACGGAGTGCGCTCGAAACGCATCCGCTCACGTCGGACGATGGCGTCCCAATACTCATAAGAGAAGGGGATACTAGTTACGCAGATAACGATCGTAATGCAGACATAACAAAACTTCGGACAAAGACAAATTGGCTGTAATGTTTCAAAGCAACTTGTTTCAAATCAAGTAGGAATCGAACTCGGGCCGCCGAGGTGCGAAGCAAACACATTATAGCTTGCCGAGGCCACTTTCCGCACGCGCTGGATGCTGACTGGATCGGCAAATGGTGGTGGCGATACTTCTCAAGAGTCAGTTGCGGTTCTTATTAATGCTAACTGTTGTTCTACTGGCTATTAGGAAATACATATGTGCTAATATAAGTGATCATGACCCCTCCTTACTTTCATAGTGGACATGATACACCGCTGCTGATCCGAAGGTTCAAGGTTCGAATTGCGGCCGTTGCAGGAGCATTTCAGTGAAGGCGCAATGCTTGATACCCAAGTACTGTGCGATGTTAGTGCGGGTTAAAGAACTCCAGGTGGTCGAAATTTCCGGAGCCTTCCACTAAGGCCTCGGTCATAATCTCATCGATGTTATGGACCGTAAAACACAGGAAATTATTAGCACTCAACATGCGTTTGCCTAGCCTTCGCTCAACCTAGCGAAATATAGTGCCCTGATTTCCTTACTGTACGAAAATCAGCGCATCGTAGCGTGCCTTCCTATTCTTCAAAGCAAGTGACTGCGCGTTTGTTTTGAGTGCCCCCGTTATGTGATATCTGGACTTTAGTCGCTATAGTGCTGTCGATGTGCCTGGGAAGCCAACGTTGTGCAATAAACTGCGCAGTTTCCTACGAGGATATCCTATGCATAAAACTGCAGTTCGTGAACTGTTGTGAATTCTGCTCGGGCATAGCTGGCATAGCTGCAGGCATAGCTGGACACCAAACAATTCGGCATTGAAAATATACTCTTTGACTGCTTCTTAGGACATCGATTCCCACAATTTGAGATCTGAAGTTTTTTTTTATCTCTGCACGGCTATCTCTTTAACTTTTGTCTCTGACGAGCGGAAGCGGGTGCGCCGTCTGAAAAGAAGTGCTGAGTTACCATAATCACAAGAGAAACGGTCATGGTGCTAATTATGTTGCAATATCTTGGCGATATTGTAGTTTTTCCTACAAGTAAGCTGCCGAGACCTTGAATTTCAAAGTAAATTTGGATGGTTTCCACAACGTTTTTTTTTTGTAGTTACGTCGAACTATTTTGGATCATCATATGCAACACTATCGAAGATTACTACTAGCAATTTCTGCGCCAACTGCAGGGTAAAGGCCCACCCCGTGGCTTTCAATTTAACCCCTTGCTGTACCAGCCGCAGTGGTGGCGTTGTGGTAGAGCCCTAGCCTGGCGCGTTATATAGCGCCACATTTCTTCAAGGGGGTTAGAAAAAAAGAAGCAAACCGCATTTTCACGGCAGCAGGTTTGAGGTGCGGTGTGATCTTGGCCGCCCCACTGGTGACGCGCTACTTAACAGAATAGTATTGGCCAGAGTTTCTGACCAATGCAACAGTAAATTTAGGGAAACAATGTGCAACACATAGAGCTTTTAACCCACGCTTGAGGTCGTACAACTCTGCGCGTCGGACGAGCAGCGTGAGATCTCTTTCGTTATTATTAGCTTCTCAAGTCATTGCGTTGATTCTTTGCTATTAAGGTTGAAGAAATACTAGTGCAGCTCCCGTTCACTCGAAAGAGACTCTGTGGCGACGGTGTTGCGGTTGGAAATGAGCTCTGAGGAAAGTTGTCTAAGCCATATTCATCCTGTGGTTATGCGGGCGTTGTTAACATGATTGGTATTTAGGCGTTGTAGAACACATTATGTGAAGGCGCCAGTCACTCGGAACTAATCTATAATGTGCACAATATCCGGTGATATTACGACACCGGGGGAGGAAGAAGGCAGTCTAGCACATTAACGTCTAAATATCGCAGCGTTCTGATGATGCACACGTTTGTGAAACACTCCCTGACATAAGTCATCTTAAGCACGCCAGATTTATTGTCGGGTTGGGGCGTTCGTTAGATTTTGAGTCCTTTTCAACGAAGAAAAGTGATTTAGTGCTGCCGATCAAAACCGAAACTTTATCTTTGTGGTTACAGGGATATACTGCTTCTAGATCTGACTGCTACATTAAGAACTGCCTTTTGGTTTTTTTAGGGGCGAAGCTCCTTAAGGTTTGGGTCTGTCCGTCCGTTGTAGTAGCGCGTCACCTACTAGGAACGCGCTACTAGGAGGGCGCGTGTGGGAGGCGCGCCCTCGGTACGTGCCTCCCGGCGCGCGAGATCTCTCATTCTTCCATCTGCTGTCTTGTGTGAGAGAGAGAGAGACAGAGAGAGCGAAAGGCGCGCGTTGACTATGGAAACGCTCTTTCTGCGATGAACGCGCTACCAGCTCGCAAAGAAGAACGCGCCCTCACCCGCGAGAGACAAGCTTGACTCAGGCAGCGTCTTCTAGCGAGTTTCTTGATTGAAAAAATTGGCAGATCCCACGTGCAGTGGGAATCAAGGAAATGCGAAGCACGCATAAGGAACGTAAAATGGATTTGCATTGTTGTCTCGCTATACCGAGTTTGGTAGATATCAATTTAACAAAACGGCAGTATAGCGCCAGGACCATGGCATGTAAATCATGCCGGCCATGACACGCATGTCATGATTCTAATATTATCACCCGTCATTTACGTTCATCATACTGTCGTGTTGTGCCATAGCAATTTTGGTATACATCCCATTAACGAAACGACTGGCATGTAGATCATGCCGCTAATGACGTGCATGTCACGATTTCCATGTTATGACCTGTCATTTATGATCGTCATGCAGTCATGTTCTGCCAAACCAATTTTCGTATAAGCTCCGTGCAGTCGAGTTTTCCATGTGCGACATCAGCGCCAGAATGCACTGCCTGGCGGAGAGAAGCAAAATTGGGCAGACTGTGACAGGGAAATACGCGAACGCGATGCGCGTCTCCAACTCTATAGCAGCAGCGACCACCCGTCCCACCTTCTTTCGTTTTATTTCCTTTGAGACGCGCGCTCCAAGCCTGCGGCAAACTGTTCCAAAGGGCGACGCCGCGAGCGTTCGTGTGGTTCGCAGGACGCCCAGATAGCAGCGAAGAAACGCACGCGTCGCTGTCGCCTCGGTTTCCACCGTGCGCGACTGAGCCGTCCGACGAGAGCTACGAAGAGCCCTCTGGTCAGTAGACGGAGCCCATACATCCCATTAACGAAACGGCAGTATAGCGCCAGGACCATGGCATCTAAATCATGCCGGTCATGACACGCGTGTCATGATTCTAATGTTATGACCTGCTATTTACGTTCGTCATGCTGCCGTGTTGTGCCCTAGCAATTTTGGTATACATCCCATTAACGAAACGCCTGGCATTTAATCATGCCACCCATGACATGCATGTTATGCTTTTCATGTTACGACCTATCATTTATGTTCGTCATGCAGTAATATTGTTGCATACCAATTTTCCTACACATCCCACTAACGAAACGGCCAAGAGAGCACCAAGACCGTGGCATGTAAATCATGTTGCTCATGACATGCATGTCATGATCTTCATGTTATGACCTGTCATTTGCGTTCATGATGCAGTCATCTTGTGGCATGCCAATTTTCGTATACATCCCGTTAACGAAACGCGTGGCATTTAAATCACGTCGCCCATGACATGCATATCATGATTTTCATGTTGTGACCTGTCAGTCATGTTCGCCATGCAGTTATGTCGTGGCATACCAATTTTCGTATACATCCCATTAACGAAACGGCCAGGAGAGCACCGAGACCGTCGCATGTAAATCATGTCATTCATGACATGCATGTCATGGTTTTCATGTTATGACCTGTCATTTACGTTTGCCATGCAGTCATATTGTGGCGCACCAATTTTTGTATACATCCCATCAACGGGACGACCAGGAGAACACCAAGACTGTGACATGTAAATCATGCCGCTCATGACACGTATGTCAGGATTTTCATGTTATGACCTGCCATTTATGTTCGTCAGGCAGTCATGTTGTGCCATACCAATTTTCGCATACATCCCATTGGCGAAACGGCTAGGAGAGCACTGAGACAGTGGCATGTAAATCACGTCACTCATGACATGCATATCATGATTTTCATGTTATGACCTGTCATTTATGTTCGTCATGTAGTCATGATGTGGCATACCAATTTTCGTAAACATCCGATTAGCGAAACGGCCAAGAGAGCAGAAAATCGTAGGCGGCTAGATAGATAGATAGATAGATAGATAGATAGATAGATAGATAGATAGATAGATAGATAGATATATAGATATGCTCAAACTCGGCGAAGTTCGCTAAGAAATATGCTTCGCATTTAAAATACCGACTGCTCGCGCTGGAGAACCGTTCACCGGTCACCCATATATATATATATATATATATATATATATATATATATATATATATAGGCACTGGATCTTGACTTGCAATGAAGTGCCGGTGGGAGATTTCACTTGTGCGTAGTGGAACCATAAGGATTCGTAGCGGGCGCGTTAACTAAATTAATCCGGAACTCAGCACGATCTACGATGAAAATCCGGAGCTTCGCCCACTCATCATCATTCACTCCGTGGATATGCGTGGATTTTTTAAAATGTCAGTATTAGTGGGGCTTATATTGTGATTCAGATTCTCTCTTACTTACCCATCAAGGTGCGTTGTCTAGGCCAGGCCATCCTTGTCGGTCGGGGACGGGTGGCTCACATGATTTTAAAGCTATTTCTACATCGTAAACCGAAGTGCCTTTGGCTGAAGGCCAGACTGCGAAAATGCAGATCACCATGGCAACAGCATCGGCACGTGTCCTGAAGTGTTTATTGTGTAGATTGACTACTTAAAAACGAATCTTAGTCTGAAGACTTAGCAATTGCAGAAAAGACTGCACTTCAATCTCGACTACCATGTCTGTTTATTCATGAGGTTCATCCGTACAGTCGTAGTTGCCGTCGGTGTCGTTCGCAGTTTCTAGCATATGTAAATAAATAAATAAAACACATCAAACCGTGTTGTCGACGTGGTATTTCTACAGCTCATATGGAGAATGTCATAACCTCTAGGCAGTAGACCTGCGCTTGCAGAACACTCATTTATAGGTGCCATACGACCGGGTTATACCGAAGATAGCAACATTTCGTCGCACTTCTCTTGACCTCTTACCTTCTGGCACATGAGGAGTCAGCCCCTCACGTTGTCCTGTAATATCCCAATGAAGACGTCAAGATCGCGGTAACGACTTACTCTTGAGTACGTAGTTGATGCTGCAGGACGCGTTCCTGCGAGGCGTCTACAGGTTTTCTGGAAGCTATGTGTAGTACAGACGTTTCCGGACAATATTTTCAGTGCCCAGTGCTCGAAACCTATGACAAATGTGCATTTTTTATAAAACTTGGAGCGGTTCAGTGGCGACACTGAAGGCTAGGCACTCTTTGGGCACGTGCGGTGATACTGAGCTTAGAGCTTGTGTTCACTAGCATGCGTCTTCCCCAGAAACTCTCAAGCACCGGGGTGATCATCGCCTAAGCTGTAAGTCGAGATCACAAAACAAAGAGAGAGCACGCCCTCAAATATTTATTCTTATTATTTCAGTGATGTTCTGTAAAGTGTAATCATCCAGATCAGTAGCACGTGTATCTTCCAAAAAACCTTGAAATCGGCCCTGGGCACCTGCAACTCCCAGGGCAGCCACCGTATCGACAACTCTGCAGAAAAATAATACCTCGTGAGGCATACATGAAAAAGCAGAAGCATCTTTATTATTCCTGACCAAAAAATATCGACTAACGCATTCTACAAGACCAAAATCCTAAATTGTAGACAACCGAATATTTGCAAAAGCGAAAACTCCGAAAGAACAGACATCTTTTTTAATTAGCTGCATGATTAATATAACCCCCTCTCCTCCAACATCACTTATTTATCTAGAATGAAAATACTACCCTAATCTCCACCCCTATAAAGAGCAGTGCTCACAAAACACCGACTTATAAACATCAAAATCGTCGGAACATATACTGTAAGCCCTACATTTTATAAATTATTCAAAGTGATATTTCGTTGTGCTGACAACGCCACTTCCTGCGCAACAATTGATTTTTTGCACTAGGATACATATTTGCAGTTCATATCTGGGCATGAGCGACATACAGCTACTTTTGAGCATGACGAAAAATAAGAGAGTATGAAGCTCTTTCTAAAATCCACAGGGTGCTCTTTCGAAAAAGACACCTGGCGTTTGCATTGCTGCTTCCTTCAATAGCGCGATATGCAACCATTACTTTTGATAATTTCCTTTTGCGTAAAGTGTTAATTACAGTCTTTCTGCGTTTGCGACGTAAGATATATAGTGAAATGTGTTTGCGGAACCTTCTCTAAGGCACCTTGTTTATAGAAAAGGGACGTCACCTTGATGTTACGGGTAAGAAATTGAGCTCGCCTGTTAATTCAAGAGGGCGTACGAATGGTAATCAGAAACCTCACAGCTATGGATGCAACGGTACACGCAACTAAATAATCGGTGGAGTTTAGTGGCCCCTGGCGAAAGGTGCGCTCATTTTCTTTATAAACTGCTAATTGCCCTTCCCCATTAAGCTTGTGTTTCCGCAGGTAAATTCGCCTCTGCTGGAGTCTTCGCACCCTGCAGTTTAGTTATGCCTACTGGATCATTCGACAGAGCCTGTCGCTGGCGCTGAAGCGCATGCAGAGGTGCCCCAGCTGGCCTGCCTTCTGCGGTGAGACTGAGTGGACTTGGTGGCCACGCACCAGCGAGGCAACCGTTTCAACCTCTCCTACTGACATGCTACATCAGCGGCGAAGCTCCCAGATAATGCACTTGTGAGGCCTTTACGCTGTGAATTACGTCGCGTGACGCCCGACACTTGCACTCCGGCGGCTCAAGGACATTGCTAAGCAATGAACGAGCTTGCGCGATATCCAGTAGTAAAGCATCTACCAAGCAAAATCTCCACTAGTGTTGTCTGCATAATGTGTAAGACTTAGCTCGTACACACCAGCCGTGAAATTGCCTTGATGCGATGAGACGAGCGGCTGGCCTTGCCTTTACCGTGAGGTCTATTACCCGCGCACTTGTGTTTTCCATGCTTATGTCGTGTTGCGGTCTCCGTGTGAGTGTTTTGACTAAAATGTTGAAAATGGAAGTTGATCAGTATACCAAACGAATCCCATCGATGACAAATTTTAGCCTAAAACAACTGAAACAAGTGGTGTTGTTTTAGAGGAAACGTACAGCCGCACAGTCCAGATATCACATACGATATGTTTATAGTTGCAAAAAGGAGTACAAGTGCACACTAATATTTTCAATTTTCACATGGCTATTACACACTTATGACAATTACACTTACGCTTCGCCAGCAAGTTGAAGTGGAATACAGGATTCGTGCTTCCACTGTTCTGCTCGCCGGCTGCCAATCAGAGCTGAAATATGCAGAGATATTTCTCATCAGGAATGGTTTTTCTGCATACGTGATTTTGGTTTGTAAATACAATCAGCACTCTTTGGTCATTAGATATAAGCTTATTTCTATGCACCTCTCCACACAAGGCTCCTTGGAAGCCACCGTAACCCCCGCTGGTCTGTGGAACATCGCGTGAACCCGCAAAAAAGCACTGCTGGGGGTTTGTAGTGGAAATTTTGTCGAGTTGGAAGGCATTCATCCTCAAACAGCGCACATACGCGCAGACAAACGGGACGAAACAGACAGCAAAACCTTTTTACAGCTGTGAACAGCCCAAAGTGGCGGTGCTCCATGCCTCCTGAGAAAAAGTCCATGGGGAGAGTGCATCTCTTTAATGACTTCAGCAGTTCTCGCAGTACAACTGGCTACATATAACTTCCATCAGGTTTGAAAGAATCCGCTTTTCTTGAGAGTTCGACATTGGTACTCATTAATGTGGTCGTGGCCGTCTCAGAACATTTTAATAAGCTCACTTTATTACCTAATATAAATCAACTCATAAACCTTAAACTCTTACTTTAAATGGCTGATTTCCAGTAAGAAATTTCTACATCTGTGTAGCGTCCTGAGAATGAGTTTTTATAATAATAGGTGCAATAAATTTAGATTCTAGGGTTTCTTAGCAAGCGCGCGAGATCTCATAAAGTACAGCCTGCTACATTATAAGATTCTAATCATACTTTATCAGATGCTGCTTTTTCACTACCTAATCAAACACAGAATGACAAGGGAAAAGAAACTGACGACATGAGCGCTATCTGTTGAACTCAGGATTCATCCCAGGAACATATCTACATAAAGCAGGACATCACATGACAAACCAAAAGCTCTGCCATCTTGTCCGAATTTCTACACTTCTTAGGCGCTTATGCAGAGAATACTAGCGCACTTGGACATGCTGTGCACGAAGGATTGAACATGCACGCACAACGCACTCATACAGAAGCCGAGAGCACGAAATATGGCGCCGGAAAGATCTTATCAACTTCTCCTGCGGCGTGACCAATACTATCTCCATGGATCGTCAACTGTCCTGTACTATCGTCTTTAAGAGCGATAATATCACGTTGTGCAATGTCTTGTCGTATCGTATTTGTACGGGGTACGAATATTTACTATTCTTCACTATTGGCTATCTTTTCAGGCGTAGTGATATATGCTGTACTTCCCAATATACGTAGTATACTACGGTTATTATTAAAAGAGTAATTACGTAAGCGACAAGCTGTTGCTACACTACAGACAGCGACCAATATTACGGTCCTTGACGGGATGGATACGGACATTCAGTAAGTCAACCCCGAGAGTGTTCTCATCACTCCTTCTCTTCGTGAGCCCAGATTACCTAAAGAAACCGATCAATGCTTCTTTGGCACAATTGATGCTGAGGTGTCTATTGTCGCCAAACCTGCCACAATTGTGGAGAAGACAAAATAACGAAACCGCTTTAATTACGGCTCTATGAGTTCATAATTCTTTTGCTGGCTGATACGATTTCTCCGCTTACTTAGGTCCCAGAGAATATCTTATGTCCTCCGGACGGGCTATATTTGAAAACTTTGCCTCCATTACACGGTTACCTACGCAGGCATGTTCTTGCTTTGCCGCAAAATGCAAGGACGCAGGATCCAGGCTACTCAAGATCAAAGTTTCTTTGTCGGCGACAGCTGAAAAGGGAACTGCGAACAAATTCGTCGGCATACTGTGCACTGGTTTTGTCTGCGGTCTTCACGAGAGATTGAATGCACACAAATACATCCGTTTCAGGCCCGACGTTACCAGACCATTCAAAACTAACTGAGAAGTGTCCGGTATGTTGAGGCACGACACGCATCGAGTGATAACACAAGACAGGACAGGTAAAACACAAGAGAAAATCACGGCACGGGTTGCAATATATGTGGTATCTGCTCAAAATATTATGAATTTTTAACCATTTTTATTAGAATCACTGAACGATTATTACACACAGATGGAGGTAGTTATCTACCCCATCATACAAGCTAGAAAGATATAGCATACTCCTTGTAAAAAGGACGTTCTTACACTATAGACTTTACGACACGTTATCATTTAATTGTCGTGTCCGTCTTACCTCATCACGAGGAGGCAAATAACCAGAACATACACTTGAAAGCTGTTCATATTGGCGATATTTCCTTACGAGCTTCACGAATGAGGAAGGTTTCCTGCATAAAAAGCAAAGAATGATGTAGGTAGCAACAATGTTTTCGCCAGGCCTGAATTTGAGTCAGCACCACGCAAACCATACGCCTGAAAGGTGTATGGGTTGCGTGGTGCTGGTTGCGTGGTGCATGCAGCACTTTCAAATTTACAGGAACATTGTATGGTATAAAATTTACGACGCTAAAGAATGCAAGTATTAGCTATATATAATATGAGACTGGATGTAGTGAAAGAGAAAAATTGTATGACCCTTGAGCTTCACCTTAAAGGCACACTAAACAGGCTCCGACTGTTTTTTAAGCCGCCCCAACAAGCTAACTCAATCATAAAGAAGATTGCGGTGATCACATTCTGCGAATATGACAGACGCCGTATCTCAAACAACGATTGCTGCGCCTCTTTCCTGCGCTTGACCAGTCGCCCTCGCTTCCCAGGTGTCGTCACGTTCTACCACAAACAAATTTGCACAGTTGTAGCTGATTGGTTGGTCGAAACAAGGTCTATGTCAGATCCTGTGGCCATCCCACCGGCGTGAGCGCAGGAGCAAACGGAACTGCAGCGCAAGCCTCAATGACGTGAATTGCTCACGTCATATCACGGGTCAATAGTGGGCGGAGCCTGGACGGCGCGCTGTGCCTACCCTCTCCTCGGCAGAGAAGGATGGGGGGGCCGGCCGAGAATGCGAAACCGAGCAAGCGGCCGCTTAAACCCGTGTAACTTCTTTATTATCGCATGTATTCGCAAAATTCTTGCGGGAGCATGTTGACATCACACAGGAGCGCAGTCATATCTTTAAAACAAATTTTGGGCCTCGGGGTTGTTTAGGGGCCCTTTAAGAGTAGAATGCGATAGCGATGCCTGGCTTCATTTTCGTAAAGCTCTCTTCGGCTTGACATGCTCCGTGCATGTGCGACTGCCGTGCACGTGCGATGCGCACTGTGTTTTAGCTCACCAGTGTTTCACAATGTCATTCAACAGTAGTTTGTCGCCAGGGCACCGCTGTGTTGTTTGCAGTTCCACCTACAAGCCAAAACAAAACAGCTGCATAGCAAGCGCACCATTTTGCGCAAGAAGAGCGTGGCTACGACTTTAATTCGTGCCATAGATTTCCAGCTGAAACACAGCGGAAGAGAGTGAATCTTTGTGGTGAACGGAAAAGACTTCGTCCGTTCATCGTGACAACGCATGTGCTCTACTCATTGCGTGGACGAAAGGTGGAGTGTTCGGAACCTAGCGTTCATATTTCGCCTCTTCAGTGGTCTCTCACGAATGTGCATTGGTACTTGTAACAGTGAAGCAGTTAAGCACGGCATGAAAACGTCCGTTTCACGCAGAAAACAGAGCTCCGCCATTGGCTAGTAACCACCGGCGCCACACCTGGCTTCCCACGTCTTCCTCCGCTCATGTCCTGATGTCGTGGCGTTACTGGCAACTACGCATGTGCTCTCCTTGTCCTCCGTTCCTTCTAAGAGCCCGTGCGCAAGCTTTGGCGCGCTTGTTGCGTATGTGACCACATCCGGTTTGAAGGGAACCTCTCTACGATGGGCCTCGGAGAGAGGTTCGTGCCTCTCTACGCTGGGCCTCGGAGAGCTTCGAGAGGCACTTCCTATAGCGTCACAGCATGAGCAAATACGAGCGCACCGGACGTACACATGCACCGCAAGCCTCTGCCTTAGTAAGAGGCCACGAATAAGCGTTGAACACCAGTAAAAACCTTAGCAAAATGAATTTTCGAGTGATCTTGAAGTTTAGTGTCATGGGTGAAAGAAGCTCATCGTATTCGTTGCGTCTCACGAAACCAGAACCAGCGCTGCCAGAACGGAGGAGTTGCGCGATTGCAATGAGCGTGCAAGCATCACTCATGCACAGGGATGTTCACGCAACAAGAAAGCGTTTTTCTAAATCACGCAATGCATAACGTACAGCTCTGGTGACGTGAAACCTGGGAAGGTGCACATCACGCTGCGATTCGCCGGTGTTGTCCACAGGAACCCGTTAGTCGCTGCTAATGGTCTCGTTTTACCGTGGGCACGACGACAACGTTAGACTCCGACAGCCCGGGCGCATTAGCGAAATTCTTTACAGTCGCTCCTGACACGACAACCCTATGCACACACTGTCTCGGTGCACTGCCTCTAGGATTGGCCCACAGTGATGACAGCAAAGATACCCTGCAGCCCGGGCCCTAAGGTGCTCGGCACCTAAACTTAAAGAAATATTTGTGGGACACTTACGCTTCACTTTAACAGTTCAACACGATAGCGATGCGTGTCCCCATTGTGGCCGCGCTCTTTGGCTTGCCATGCTCTTCAGTCGCCTAGTCACGTAAATGCCATGGCACCACACTTGTTATTTTATGTCTTTACACGTGGAGTTGAGCTTGTGAATTACTGCAATGTAATGGGCAAAGTACAAAGTGTCAATGGGCCATCACAACTAGTCGATGAACAGGGTACCGCAATTCGCCTGGCACTTGTACAAAGCAGAGAATCCATCAGAAACGTGTCGAAATGGCGTGAATCAATTCATTGATTTGTGGGGTTTAACGTCCCAAAACCAGCTCTGATTATGAGAGACGCCGTAGTGGAGGGCTCCGGAAATTTCAACCACCTGGGGTTCTTTAACGTGCACTGATGGCGTGAATGAACGTCTACACGCTTGCGAGGACAGGCGACCATGCCCTTAAGCCAAAGTGTGAGCGTCCTCCTGCGTGCTCCATGCATGCGAGGCGGCAAAACACGGCGCCGTTAGTATCCCTGTATATGCTCCCAACAGGCGACGTTAGCGTCCCTGTATATGCTCCCAACTAGGCGCGCAACTCTGCACAGGGAGGTGACAACCAATGGTGGCTGCAACGCCCTTTTGTATCGCAGCGAGCGGTAGCGCATCCGCGTGGTGTCCGTGCTTCGTTAAAGGCGCAGTGCGCGTCAGAGTGGCTCCCGTGCTTCGTTCGAGACCCAGACACAAGCCAACCGGTTTATAAATGCCAGCGCAGCTGAGTACCATGGCTGCTCTCATTCAATACGGCAGGTGATTGTCTCATTAGAGTTTCTGACGGTTACCTAGCGAGAAATGTGCCGCCATCATCTATGTGTGTTCCTTAAGGGGCGGTGTCTCGCGATTGGAATTATGGTATATGTGCCTGCGAGGATTGTGTTGGCTCACGGCGGGAGAGTCTTTAACTCATGCGTGGATACTGCTACATAAATATAGTTTCTCTAAAACCAAACCTTCGTAAATGAATTTCATTCCGAAGATCCCTTGGTGATTAAAGTTCTTTCTCTCTCTCTCTTTGCACATTCTACACCTTACAATAAAACATTACTCTCCGGCAGGGCATAATCAAACGCCGAAACGATGAAAGACACGACGGACGAACGCGATGTGATCGATCACATTGTCGTTTGCCATACAACTTTGGCGGTCAGTCGTTGCTTGTTACCTTTCATAAATTGGTATATACAAGGAGATATTCTCAAATGTAAAGAAAACTTCCTTTTAAGTTATGCCAATAAAGAAATAGCTCGTTACAGGCTGTTTCAGAGCAAAATTATTCATTATGACATGCGGAACGCGTTCAAGCCAGACGAGTCTTGGAGGCGTCGGAGCCGTTAGTAGACGACGCCAGTACAAATTCACCACATCCTAGCATTCTGATGCACACTACAGCATCACGGCGCCAGCTTTCCCTCTAGGTACCGTGCACGCCACCGTGCATGCAGTAGCGCGTGTATCTGGGCACGCTAGGCGTCGTGGGGCTTTTACGCCATCTCACGGGTGGGAGTCAAGCCCCTGCCTCTTTGAAGCACCTCTAAAATATGCGTATCAACGGGAACTGGTGTGCATAACAGACTCACCGTTTATAGGTACCAAGACGTTCGCAGTCTAACTGTTTATTGGGCGAACCTGTGCCCAGAGAAGCAGAGCACAGCACTCTGTAAGACGATGGCGGCGTGAACAGTCAGTGCTCGGTCAACTGAAAAAGTCGCCACCGGCGTCGGGCTTTATAAACACGCCATTGCACGTTCCATTATTATCACTTAGATTCTTATAGACACTCAGATATGCGCGGAGTCACATGTTCAATGCAAACAAAAACAACAGACGACCGTGTATTGTCACTGCGCACTAAAGAATCGCAGGTGGGGAAAATGTGCGTAGCTATGGATTGCTGCCTACATCATGGTCCTATTTTCCTTCTCTCACGTAAAGACCCAGCAGTTTCTTATCTCGAGACAATAACACGAAAATGTCGCAAGCACATTCCCTCGCGTCTCGATGCGGAAGAAACATTAACGTGTACGGGAACAGAATGCGAAACATTGATGACACCCTTAGCTATTGCTAACTAAACAAATCACAGCATATTCACGGAGTGAATGATGATGAGTGCCCTATTGAAAATTCTCTCTTGGTGGTTGCTGGAATTCGTGGTGGTTAAGATGGAAATATTAGTGGATATGGTGGCAATAATGACGGATATGCTGGAAAGCGTGATGGCAAAGATGGCTCATGGTGGTGAATAGTGGATGCATTTGGTGGAAATGGTGGCTGACGGTGGTGATGGCGAACGTGTCATGCTGTACTGCTTGCTGGAAGACGGTGGCGTGGTGGAGTCACTGAGGTGCCATGATGGCAAGCTTAGTGGTTGTGGACAGCGGGATGGTGGCATGGCGGAGGAATGAAGGTGCCATGGTAGCACACTTGGTGGCTGCGTACAGCAAAATGGTGGCGTGGTGGAAGCATGGTGTTGCAGTGATGGCGAGCGTGGTGGTTGTGGGAGAAGGTGGCTGCGTTAGCATACCTGGGATGGTAGTAATCATTGGCAGTAAAATGTTTAGGGTCTATAGTTGTGCGCGATTAACTAATACGTTTAGAGTGCCCGAGAAATGCGGGACTCGGTTCTTTGAATTGCGTGCACCGGCCTGTTCGCACTGCCGTTGTAGATTCTACGCCTATTGCACCTGAAACAGCATTATTCCGATCGAGCTGAGCTTTCCCTCTTCGCGAACGTGTGCCCTTACTAAGGGTAATGGTAAGCGCATATGTGCAACATTCTATGTTGAGAACACGCGCCAGCACTCGTGCTGCATAGGAGGACGGCAGCAGCTGTCCTGGAAGTGCGCGCCCCGTTTATACACATATCACTGGAAGTATGCTGGTAAATGCTGCAGGGATGTACTGCACGACGGCTACTCTTAGTTACGTGCAGGATGGTACTTATCATGTTCTAACAAACAGCGCTAGACAAGGGACGGTGAGTGAACAAGATGTGCGATTAAGGTGCTGAACTAACAATTATAACCAATGGTTTACTGCCGCAGGAAAATGCAACATCTGCGCAGAAAAACTACAAAACATAGCCTGTGCGCATGCAAGATGCATGAAGAAAAACTACAAAACATAGCCTGTGTGCATGCATACTGTGTTGGTTGGTCTTATATGCAAAGCATTTGTTTATATATCCAGCAATAATAAAACCACTGGTTGTTGAGCGCCTTGTGTGTCATTCTCTCACCGCCCTGTGTCTCCGAGTTGGTGATACAGGTAATCGGCATGGTGCACGCACAGGAAAAAAAGAAAACGAAAAACGAGCAGAGAGACCTTGCTGTGTTTCGTTGTATCTGCCCTCGTTTTTGTTGTTTTTTTCCTGCACTGTGTACCATGCCTACTACGCTGTCCTCCTCTTCTTTTTACTTTTTGTTTTTTGCTTGTGGCAATCAATATTTGTACGACCACCAAACATACGGCTCAACAGTATTAATTGCTGAATAACATCATTTTCGCTGCAGCTGATAATGCACAGAATATGCGCTACAGGGCAACTGTGTACTGTTGCGCATGCAATCTGGCGTTACGCATGCAACATGAAGTGGTGCGGAACACGTTGGGCCGAGGCCGAGGAAAACGTCGCGAAATGCAAGCTCGCATAAGTTACGTCATTTGCATAATTTACGGCAAATTTCAATTTTAGAATACTATGTAAAATAAACACTACATTGCGTAAGAAGTTTTTAGCCTTAGAGCATTTGTTTCTGTATTTCCTTACACTGAAAACATGAGAATTCGTCTGAAATTTTGAAACCGAAACCGCAACCCGTGGTGTCGCCACCATCGCGCTATTGCTGTTTTTTTTTCTTCCAAACATGGCGGCGCGCTGCGGCTGTCGTGTACAACGTGGTGGCGATATTTGTTTTCGTACGGACGATTTCTGGTTGCGCTGCATCTCGGTGTACGTTTAGCGTTGTGCTCATTAGCTCCAGTGGACCTTCTTGAGCCAGTGTGAGGTGCGGTGTGCGATAGACTGAGAAAGCAGCAGCCGGCAGCGTCGACACCTCGGAGATCCTTTCTTGACATCCATTCGCCGAGGGCCGTGAGTCGTCGCGACACCGTCTGTCAGTGTGTACGCGGATCAGTGAGAAGCAGTGCCGGAATGCTTTCTACGTTCCGTGATCTGTGTTCCTAGGAAATGCGTTCTCGTTCGCACACATCGAGGGTCGGCACATCGCTTCTCGATCTACGGTCGAACGACGCGGCTCGGCACAGCGCCTCAAGGCCGTCAGACGACGCAAACTGGAATCAGCATGTTTCTTAACTAAGGTAGGTGGCTGTGAATGCTGCGCTTTGTGCCCTATCATTGTTGTGTGCAATCTTTACAGCAAAGGAAATCGAGTAGCGTGGTGCAGAGTGCGGTGCCGGTAGCGTTAAATTGGCGTGTGCACGATGTGTGTGCAGAGCTTAGTCGCAACAATTGCGAAGTGCTGGTCCACCCGCGCTATCGTACGTGAACATTCCATTAAAGGGTGCATAAAATTGTCGCCACGAACATGATCGTCTTGCTTTTTATACGTGTAACTACATGACTCGCGAAACGTGCCTATTGCTGTTGTTATCGCTGATGTATGCAAGCGTTCGTGCATTAACTGCCATTTTAGGGCTGCAAACAACTGCGATCCAAAGTCATTATGCCGGTATAAAAATGTGTTAGCTGCTATTAAAAAGGACAAAACTGAGGAAGTTCGAAGGATTATACTGCCTTAAAGGTAGTAGAATCGCTCGGCGCTGTAAGTGTGCCGCTTTGCTGTTAATTGAGAGGCTACGCTGTCGCTTCGTTACTCGCCGCAGCCGATCACATGTTCTATCCAGGAAGTCTTCATAGCCATTCCCTGTACAGATATACGCCTTTGTAGCCGCACTCTCTCCCCTTCCTGTACTGTAAAGCCTTTAACAATGGCATTTTTGCACTGTTTCATAGACTGCCTGGAGAAGCATACCAGCAGCCATCCACAACCTCCACCAGCATTACTGGCAGAAAGCAGGCTTGCTGCGGTCCGGAAGCACCTGCGCAGCTATTTTACGGAGGCTGGCCGCCAAGACAAGCGAAAAAAGCCGACAGCTGCCAACACAATATGCAATGAATAAAACTTGACTGCATTTCAACATACTAGTGAGAAGTTGGTAGATAATTTTGATCCTAAGGTTGATATAATGCCCTTGCACACTGTATACTAGCATTCTTCAACCCTCATTAGGAAAAGTGCATGCTTTAAAGGCTACCATCAAACCCTTGAACTGTGCTCAGCAGCTCCAGAACTACTGTTGTGTACTACACATATGTATTCAAAATATCTACAGCATTGTTCACTATTTTGCCATCGATACACATCTTAAATATATTCATATGCTGTCTCGTGCCGCATTCCTACCATCATGCCCATCCACTATGTTCCATGATGTTCCAGCATCCATCATGGTACACTATCCGTCATGTCCCAACTTACATCATGGTACACTATCCACCATGTCCTGGCTTCCACCATGCCACCGTGCCAGCACCATAATCCACCATGATGATGGATGGTGGATTCCACCATTTCACATACTGGCAATATTTTCAATAGGGTGCGGCGAAGCTCCGGAAGGAATCATCGGTAAACCGTGAAACTCTTCCGTGCAATTCGCCCCACAATTAAAAGTGAAAGACTTGAGTAAATGTCATCAAACTATTATAACATCTCGCATCCTTTATCATCAACTATAAGTACCGCCATCTAGTTTTATAACATCTCGCGCATGCTACGAATCCTCACGGCTCAACTATGCACAATGCACAAGTGGAATCTCCCACCGGCACTTCATTGCAAGTCAAGATGCAGTGCCTCTATTATATATATATATATATATATATATATATATATATATATATATATATATATATATATATATATATATGGGTTGCCGGTGAACGCTTCTCCAACGCGAGCAGTCGCTATTTCTCAATCAAGAAAATTGGCAGATCCCACGTGCAGTAGGAATCAAGGAAATGCGAAGCACGCATAAGGAACGTAAAATGGATTTGCATTGTTGTCTCGCTACACCGAGTTTGGTACATATGAAGTTAACGAAACGGCCGCAAGAGCGCCATGACTGTGGCATGTGAACCATGCCACTCATACACGTATGTCATTATTCTCACGTTATGACTTCTCATTTACGTTCGTCATGCAGTCATGTTGTGCCATAGCAATTTTGGTATACATCCCTTTAAAGAAACGAGTGGCATGTAGATCATGCCGCTAATGACATGCATGTCACGATTTTCATGTTATGACCTGTCATTTATGATCGTCATGCAGTCATGTTGTGTCAAACCAATTTTCGTATAGGCTCCGTGCAGTCGAGTTTTCCATGTGCGACATCAGCGCCAGAATGCACTGCCTGGCGGAGAGAAGAAGCAAAATTGGGCAGATAGTGACAGGAAAATACGCGACCGCGATGCGCGTCTCCAACTCTATAGCAGCAGCGACCGCCCGTCCCACCTTCTTTCGTTTTATTTCCTTTGAGACGCGCGCTCCAAACCTGCGGCAAATTGTTCCACAGGGCGACGCCGCGAGCGTTCGTGTGGTTCGCAGCACGCCCGGAAAGCAGCGAAGAAACGCGCGCGTCGCTGTCGCCACGGTTTCCACCGCGCGCAACTGAGCCGTCCGACGAGAGCTACGTAGCGCCCTCTGGTCAGTAGACGGTCAACTCATCATCCCATTAACGAAACGGCAGTATAGCGCCAGGACCATGGCATGTAAATCATGCCGGTCATGACACGCGTGTCATGATTCTAATGTTATGACCTGTCATTTACGTTCGTCATGCTGTCGTGTTGTGCCATAGCAATTTTGGTATACATCCCATTAACGAAACACCTGGCATGTAAATCATGCCGCCCATGACATGCATGTTATGCTTTTCATGTTATGACCTGTCATTTATGTTCCCCATGCAGTCATATTGTTGCATACCAATTTTCATACATATCCCACTAACGAAACGGCCAAGACAGCACAAAGACCGTGGCATGTAAATCATGTCGCTCATGACATGCATGTCATGATTTTCATGTTATGACCTGTCATTTACGTTCATGATGCAGTCTTATTGTGGCATGCAAATTTTCGTATACATCCCGTTAACGAAACGCGTGGCGTGTAAATCATGCCGCCCATGACATGGATATCATGATTTTCATGTTGTGATCTGTCAGTCATCTTCGCCATGCAGTCATGTCGTGGCATACCAATTTTCGTATACATCCCATAAACGAAACGGCCAGGAGAGCGCCAAGACCGTCGCATGTAAATCATGTCACTCATGACATGCATGTCATGATTTTCGTGTTATGACCTGTCATTTATGTTTGTGATGCAGTCATGTTGTGGCCGGCCAATTTTTGTATACATCCCTTCAACGAGACGACCAGGAGAGCACCAAGTCTTTGACATGTAAATCATGCCGCTCATGACACGCATGTCATGATTTTCATGTTATGACCTGCCATTTATGTTCGTCAGGCAGTCATGTCGTGCCATACCAATTTTCGCATACATCCCATTAGCGAAACGGCTACGAGAGCACTAAGACGGTGGCATGTAAATCATGCCACTCAGGACATGTGCATCACGATTTTCATGTTATGACCTGTCATTTGTGTTCGGCATGTAGCCATGATGTGGCATACCAATATTCGTAAACACCCGATTAGCGAAACGGCCAGGAGAGCACCAAGACTATGGCATGTAAATCATGCCGCTCCTGACCTGCATGTCATGATTTTCATGTTATGACCTGTCATTTATGTTCGTCATGTAGTCATGATGTGGCATACCAATTTTCGTAAACATCCGATTAGCGAAACGGCCAGGAGAGCACAAAATCGTAGGCGGCTAGATAGATAGATATATAGATAGATACGCTCAAACTCGCCGAAGTTCGCTAAGAAATGCTTCGCATTTAAAAGACACCCGACCAATATTCAGGGAGGTATCGACCACGGGATCAGGTGCCAAGCAAGCACGCTACCACTAGGCTACGACTGCTTCTTCCATATGATACATATAATAAATAAACCCATTCCACTAGCAGTGGTAACGATGCTCCATGCGTAACGTGAATTCCACTTCTAATATGTGATAAGCTCTGTTGTAGCAATACACATCAGCTGCTACCATTCGGTATGCTTATGATAGCACATAAATGCATTTTCTTTCACAAAGCAGATGTCTGTGCTTTCGACTTGCGTGACTTACAATGTTAAATCGCACCATGATGTAACATTCGGAAGCCACGGTCGTGTCGACATTCATGGCTAATGGTAAATATACTCATGACGACGTACGCTTTGCACGAAATTCTTGATGCTATTTCTAACAGTCGGCTGAGTGACAAATAATTACATTCAAAATAGGCAATTTCCTCGTTCACTGCCTTGCATGACACGGATTCCCACAGTACGTGGAATCTGTAGGGTTTTTCTCGCTTCAGGCCAAACATTTATGCTGCCGCGCACAGTCAACTTCACTAGTGAAAACAAGAAGGCATGAGTACTACTTAACCGGAACAGGAAGTGTGCAGGTCTATTCTTAACCTGTGTGAAACCCACACACACTCATGAGAAGCTGAGGGGAAGATGGAGGCTTGAACCGATTAAGACACTGCTAAATAATCCACGCATAACCACGGAGTGAATGATGATGAGTGGGCGAAGCTCCGAAGGTTCATCGTAGATCGTGCCGAGTTCTGGATTAATTTAGTTAACGCGCACGCTACGAATCCTTATGGTTCAACTACGCACAAGTGAAATCTCCCACCGGCACTTCACTGCAAGTCAAGATCCAGTGCCTGTATATATATATATATATATATATATATATATATATATATATATATATATATATATATATATATGTGTGTGTGTGTGTGTGTGTGTGTGTGTGTGTGTGTGTGTGTGTGTGTGTGTGTATGCGTGGCCGGTGAATGGTTCTCCAGCGCGAGCAGTCGGTATTTTAAATGCGAAGCATTTCTTAGCGAACTTCGGCGAGTTTGAGCGTATCTATCTATCTATCTATCTATCTATCTATCTATCTATCTATCTATCTAGCCGCCTACGATTTTCTGCTCTTTTCTTCAGAGCTAAGGCCTTCATATTTTTCTAGAGGGTGTTGCCTTAGCTCTCTTCGCGTGACGTCACACGATGGGGCGGATTGAAAAAAAAAAAGATATGGAACCCTGTTCAAGAGAGGTTGTACGACTGTACTTACGCGCCGGCGAATGAGTTTCTGGAGACGCGCGATCAACGCGCACCAGCGCGATCCGGACGCGCAGATGCATCGTGTCGCGGCGACGGGCAAAACCGCAAAACGCGCTCGTCGCCTCATGGGTCCGCCCCATCTGCTGACGTAGCGCGAGTGGAAAGGGAAAAGAACTAAGGCCTTCATATTTTTCTAGAGGGTGCTGGTGCGTACCTCCCGGCAGGCACGCGCCGGTGGTTACAAACAAACGATAATGGAGACGAACGGGTGACGCCATAAGGAGCTTCGCCCCTAAAAGTTGTTTAAATGCGTGCCATACAGGAGCGGCACAGGTGGGCGGTACTGGCTGTTTTGTGTTGTCCGGTGTTGGACAGGCTGCCATGTGACTCCTACATTGGCTAGCGATCATGTTTCTGAGGAACATTTGGTTTACCGTTGGTCACTGCACGCGAACTCGACGACTACACCGTCGCACTTTCATGCTTTCTTGTAGGCTTAGTTTATGGACGTTCGCATCCTGAACACGCTAGCAATGTTGGCACGAAGCATGTGTTCGAACTTGGGCAGGCTGCGAAACATGGCCGGTTTTGTTTCATGTAGCAATGTGTATATTATCATCCCGGCACTCCTTCATGGCGCCGTTCCTATTACGCACGCCTTCGCACTACGAAGGCTTTATCTCACTTCAGAGTTGCGATAATTAGACTCATTCAGGTGTTCACAAAGGCTGCACAATTCAAATTTTCACGCTGTGTGGCCATTGAGGGTCGTTTTTCAATTCGTAAAGGAACACTTCGCTAGAAATAAACCTCAACTTGAGCAAAATCTCGTGCTCTTTACTCCTGCTAGTCAAGGCGCCCCACGTGACAAAGCACGTGACTTCGTTGAGCGAGCAGAAGCCGGAAGAACATGGGCAGGCTTCGAGCCCCGCTCTTGGTCAAGCCTTGCACCAATAGTGGAAGCTGTCCTCATTTTTTTTACTTTTGTAACTGGGCGGCCAAACCAAGAATGCCGGACAATGCTTCGAAGTGCTCAGTACATGAAGCGTTTTCACAGCTATGTGCGAACGTGAACAATCTGCAGGTGAATACATGAAGCTACAATGCATCAGACGCCCTAGTTTCCAGGTGGCCTCCTCTACTTTAGTATGTCCTTGCAGCACGAACTCTAGCTCCACGACATGAAGCATTCATTGTATGTGGCGCGGATGAGTTATTTCGGTGGGTTGTTTTCCTTCAGCCGTCTCTAACAAGGCCCCATCCTTTATGCCTGCTGCGCAGGCCATTTGTCAACATTGAACTTGGTGCTACCTTTAGCTTCGATGTTCAGATAGAACTTTGAAAACAGCATGTGTTCGAATTCCACGAAATAGGAGACCTACCGTTTCAAAACATATTCTATTGAATCCGGCACGCTGTTATGTTCCACGGCTGCGAAGTTCTCGGTTTCTTCTGTCCATTTTATGGCAGGTGTGTTCGTACCGACGATATTCTTTTCAACATACTTTGAACGTGTGTACTGAAGACTCATAGCGGCTATCAGCGCACTGTTCACGAGGTCGGCAGTGGATGTTTGCCGGATGTGAAGGGCTGAAGGCGAATGCGATGAAGGTGGTGAGGCTGCATAGCTTCCGCCTATAATCTCCACGGCAATGAGCTAGAGCGCTGCAAATGAACACCGCCTCGTAATGCACAGAGAATGAAAAAAGGCACTTCCAGAAATGACATTTCTAGGGAACATTAATGAAGTGTCTCGAGAGGAACCGGGTCACACTACGCATATTGCTAAAGTTTCTTGCCGAGCATTGCGTCTCTTAGCTTGACGGAACAATCCAAACAATGATCAGTTCTCCAAGGGGAAGGCTGGCTAAAATTCGATGAATAACCTGAAGGCAACCACAACGCACAACGTGGACGTGCCGTAGAAGGATTCGTTTTTGAAAAGAAAATGTCTATTTCCCTCTCTTTATGTTACCAGAATGCTTCAAATAACGAAAGGGAAGGGGTCATCACAACTTCAAAGTTGTGAATAAACTCGGCAGGACTTTTGGACGACATTCGAAAGCACCTCGATGCAAGACAACGCAAAAAACATGTGCTTCATTCCTCTGTCATAGGAATCGGTATAACACAAAAGTGAAAACTGGATTCGCTAAGTTGTGGAATGCATAAGCGGCAGTTTGGCGAATCGAGGGGCAGGAGATTGTTGGGGTGCTGTGAACATGTGAACATGTTACATGCAGACATCGGCGGCACCTCGACAGGGCACAGGTATCCTCGACAGTTTCACACGAGGGAGAGTTGCCGAATGACTCACACTGCTCCAGAAACAGAGAATTGCACGCGCCAGAGCTCTGCGCAAACTGCCACAAATGATGAGCGTCTACTGACAATTTGCAAGCGCATGGCCGGATTCGAGCGCGGAGGGTGGAGTCGAGCACGGTCGTAGCAAGCGAAACCGAACGGGTTGTCTGCGGATCGCTTTGTGAGAACGCAGCCCACTGCAACGAAATGCCAATCATTTGCTTGTCGACAGCAGTCCTTGTTCCTAGAGCAGTGCGCGTTCCTGCGCACTGCTCCGTGCCACTGCTGCGACGCGCACTGCTCCGTTCCTCGAGCAGAGCCCGTCGCAACTCCACACAGCTGGCCATGCAGGAGAAATTTTGTAGCGCCCGCGTTCTCAATATGCCCGACGAACACAAGGGAGTGGCGATATTGTGCTAAAGGTGAAGCCGGCGGCCGCCATCTTACTCAGGGCATCGATTAACAGCATTCAAGTAGCACAAAAGTAAAAGCGTTTTCCTCACGCTTCTAACACCTTTAAAGCGGTCAACTTTGCCAGGCAGGCAGTCCTTTTTGTGCCCGTTTGTGCCACGGGTTTTTGAATGAAACATGAACATCGAGAAAATTTGTGTGCAATATCGCGGCATTGATAGTTGTTCAATGGCGGTCTATTAAATCAAAACAACGCGCTTTTACATTACAATTAGTCTAGGGTTTACATTAGCAGGTCAAGAACGCTTGAACTGATACTGGTTTCTGGACACTTAGGCAAGGTTTTAGGGCTGAACTATGGGCAAACGCCGGCTTCACTTGTCGCGGTAAGGTTCAGCGGCCGCTGCCACTCCAGCATTTGGACGAACACGCCGTCACGACGCCTTGACGCCGCCACGCCCCTAACTTGCGCTGCGGTCGAGGCGCGAAAACTACCGAAGCGCTGACTACCGGTGAAAATTCGCACGACAGTTTGGTTCCCTCTATCTATCGCTCCTAGATGGCGGTATCGCGGCAGCAAACCTAAGCGATCCAAGCGTGCAGTTTAAGGGACGCGATGTTACTTTAAGAATAAGTTTGCTTGTTAAGCAGTATAGTTCGCTATACTAAACACCTTTTCATTAACCGGACGGCGTTAAATGCAACTCATAAAATGCTATAATGAACATATAAGCCCAACTGTTGCACCTATGACCAATGTTGCGGTGGTGTGTCGGTAGAGCATCCAGCACCTCTCGTAAAATCCCCGGTGAATGTGGGTGCGACTACGCTTGGGTGGAACTTTTTCATTGTGAATGAAGTTCATATTTTCAAACATCCACTTCCGTTACGGAAGTACGTCGCTGGTTTCTTGATGGACCCAGGTATAAAACACTCTCGTGCTAAAAAAAAAGACTCCTGGTACCATGGAGTTCCGCGTTAGTACTAAACCCACGGCGGCAAAACTAGGCAGGAAGAACACGCAAAAAAAACGGAAGCGGAAAAACAAAAGTACTAGGCGGAAAAGAACTGCCCTTCCGCCTACTACTAAATATTTTCCTTAGAAAGTGGTAGAAAGGCTGGCCTTTATCGGAGATGTTACAAAGCGCATTATTACGTTGTCCACAGAGAATTTTGTTATCGCATAATCTTCTAGCAAAAATATTGTTTTCACAGGTATCCATTGTCCTGGCTCATTTTGGCAAAGATTCAACAATAATCAAGGTGCATATTGGTAGCTCTATATGATACTTAGCATCGTCTTGTATAAATTGTTATCAGGTATTAGATAAGATGCAATTGCTCTTTCTTGTGCTTACTTGTTCTTTTTTCGTGATTGTCGGTTCCAAAAATGTAGGAGTGGGCTGAGGGCAAAGGAGGCTGTAGTGGATTGAGGGAGGCACCGGATAAGTTTTCCTGTTCTCTCTGACCCAACACCCTTCGCATAATCACTGTAACGAACCATTGGCCTAAAGCCAAGTATATGAGTGGTCGTTCCGGGGCAGGAGTGGGCCGGCTTTTCCCCCTCGCATTACAGGGACAGCATGACACCTTAGACGCAGATATTCCGGGCCCCAGATGTGCTCCGCCCCATGAAACTGCCCGTGAGCTTAATAATGACTGGGATGCTTCTTAGTGAGATTTTAACTATGCTCGTACTGTCAACTTGCTCTCACTTAGAGTGCACACAAATGCAACCGGGCATGAGCTACACCTGGTTTCTTCCTGAAGTTCTCTTTACGCTTCTATTATGCGCATCGCTTATACCAGCCCTAGCTAATACCCACTTATGATATGGAGGTATGAGCCGGATGTGAACGAAATTTGCATTGACTGTTTTCATGAAGAGATATATGTTCATTACAGACGATTTTCTATTGAGCTATTATAATATGTATGTAAAAAAGAATTCTTCATTTGCCCTCATGCTATAGACAAACATTTGTCTCTCTCATAATATATATATATATATATATATATATATATATATATATATATATATATATATATATATATATCTTTATTGCACGTGGTCTTGACGCACGGAGCACCAACTTGTTAAATTGTTTCCCGCAAACAATCGCAGCAAGCCTGCGATTCATGGGAAGGTGATAACGGTGTTCTCTTTTAAACAAACGTAAACAACCGCATGTTTCAATATATACATGTAATAACATACACTTGGAGGATTCATTTCGTATCTGTAGAATTTATGATTGTGTCTTTGAGACAATAATTTCCAGATTATTTATGTTTTCCAGACGCTGCGATGGAACGGAGACTTGAGTGTTCATCGATGGAACTGCCACACAGTAGCTACTGCGCACGGCCGACGCATATACCTATGAAATATGACCCACTTTCAGGTTGACCTGAATAATTATGTGGACCCACATTAAAAAACGGACATATAGAATCTGAAGTGCATTACGAACTAGATATCGAAACAAGTGGGTGTGCAAAAAAGCAATTCATAAATTAGTTGCCTAATTTATTGTGGATATGTTCCACATATCCAATAATAAGTTATTAGGCACTCGACATATGCAGCTGTAAATAGAACTTTTTATGAAAAAGTTACATCTGAGAGGAAGTTTGGGTGTATTCTGCTGCTGTACATGTTCGAGATGATTCCGTTGGTTGCAGGAAACCGTCTTCGCAGTGCACGCTGAACTCATAACGGTGGAACATTGTTAACCGCACGGAAAACACTCACTGCATCATTGATTTATGCAGACATGCACTGAAAGCGTAAAGTGTTTTCGAGTTCAGTGGGCCAAACAAAGACACATATATCACTGAGGAATGGACAGTCGGGTTACTAATAAAACTATTTGACTGTCGACATTGTATCCAACAAAGGGAAAGGCGGTTTCGCGGAACATTGTTCAAAGAAAAATGAACATCGTGAATGTAAACTGCAGAGCCAAAGCATCGTTCTAAGTGATAGGCCTACCACTGCGGCTTCAAGAGCAAAGGGAGAAAAAAAGTGTCCTTTTTCCAAACATGCACTAAAAAGTCGTTGAACATTTCGATACAAAACACACATGCCATTTCCCGTCCTGTGACGCTATCTTCTAGCCCGCTGAGTCTGCGGGTTATCTGCATCCGTTCTGCATAATAAATGTGTGCCACACTCATTCATAATAAAAACTGAACACGTTCTGAGAACTGAGTAGGATATTATGCGCACTTTCTACGATTACCTTAAACAAGCCGCAGTTTCGATTGTATGGGCGTGCACAGATTGCCACCAAAGCAGGAAGTCCAGTCTTCACAGTCAGGTTGTGCCGGTTATCCACTGTATTTCTAAAACAGATGGTGAGGGCTTTTGCAGAAACACTGTTGCAAAAGATTAGAGAGCTAGGGAAAAAAAAAACGCTGACGAAATAGGTGTTCAGCGGAGAGTCTTCGAAAGCAAGCGCTATTTGCACAATATGCCCCACAGTGTTAGAAAAATGATTTGTGACAGGGCGTTAATGTTGCATTATCGGCCTCTTGAAATGGTTTCAAGTCTTTGTTAACTTGTTTCTAGTGGCAGCATAAAACCAAGGTGTGTCCAAAGCAGCATGAAAACGGGTACACATGTTGTTCCACGCATGTGGTGAGTGAGATACCGCTGACGTGTGAGAAGGTTTACATCGGCAGGACTGTCAGATGTGTTATGGCAGGCTGCACGAGCAGGAGTACTCTTTGAATCCATCAGACGGGGCTAATCTGCCTCGTCAATGTCGGCAATGCGGTTGTCTCCCGGTATTTTCTAATGTCATAATGTTTGGAATAGGCACGAGCAAGGTTGACCGTAAAATTCTTGACGCCTACCATATTAGCATGCACGGGGACATTTGCGTGAGCACAGCTTCTATTTCTCTGATACAGAAGGAAGTAATCTTGACTTCACAATGACAATAGCTACTGTGTTGTTCTTCGGTATATTGTTGTTTTGTTATCTTGGTTGTTGGTCTGCACTTGTCTCTGGGCTTTCGTGGCAGATGGCTTTTGTTAATAAAGCACAGCTGTTCGTTCAGCCGACATGTTGGTCACTTCTCTCTGTCCGCCCCCTTGTGTGGTTTCCAATTTTAACAAATTTAAGTGTGCTTTGTTGGGCCGTGCAAACTTCATTTGGCGAGCACTTGCATAGCCACGTGATGTTTCGTGTTTAGCACCTGTGAATTTCCAGCGAATGGAGTTTGTCACGAAAATTGAAACAAATACCCTCCAAATGTAGAAATCACTAAGGAACACCAGACGCCGATTTGTATTACGTAGGTGCGCTATAAGGACATGTTTTATATATAAAATAGCCATGTTGTCATTGACCGGACGAATGATAAATAATTAAGATATGTATACGCGAGATTGAGTATGCGGGTATGTGGTACCGTAAGAACGACCAAAACAATAAATTAACAAAGAAATAGCATGCGGCCTCATCCGCATTCAGCATGCGTGTACGAACCAGTTCGCCTAAATATAACCAGTCCACAGCGGTCAACAAAAGAAAAAAAGACACGTTGCGAGCGCGTTGAACACTAACATGTCCAATCTGCACTGCTCTTCGGACACGATACCAAAGTAGGGCCACCGTAGCGGCCATCGGCATGGATGCGCCAATGCTCACAACCACTGCCTCACCTTTACCGCATCATTACTTCATTTGCGTAGTTGCCTGTGAGGGCATGGTTCGTTGCGATGTGCTCATCTTCACTAGATGCGAAAGTACCTACATATATAGCTTTAAAAAACAGCATCAAATAATAGGAAACTGTGTCAGGTACACGCCTCAAAACAACGCCTCTTTCCTAACTGCCTCGAACAAAACTGCTGCGAGCCACGCTGCATTGTGTATCACCCATGGCGTCAAAACATTGATCCTGTGCAACCATGGCTGCGCCATGTCGCCTAGGTGGTGCTCACTAAGCACTAAGGTGCAGTGCTTCACTGCCGGGCTACCAGATGGAAGTTCCGTCTTTGTTGAGAATGTGAGGTATGCATGGCCTATGCGCGCCTGGAAACATCCGTTACGCGGAGTAATGCCAAAGTGACCGGATTTGTGTCAACGCGCGCCCTTCGGAGAGCAGAGGAGTAATGCTGAGAGGAGAGGAGATGAGACAAGGAGAGGAGGGGGAGGAGGATGCGCATGCGCAGTGCGGGTGTGGACGCCACAAGGCGGTGGGAGGGAGTGACATAGCCCCGACCATAAGCTGATTCGCGCCTAAAAGCCGCTACGTCGATGTCGATCTGATGTCAACCTGACACACATATTAGGAACAGACAGCGGACAGTTTTTAGCATCGGCAGAGTGCGACGCACCAGGGGGTGATGCGCCAGAACGTGATACAACTACATTGACTTGAAAGACATTTCTTGGTATTCAGTGTGAACTGAAGATGTCGATAGTGGTCAAAATCTAGAAGAGATGTATTAGTGCATGACAGGGTTACAAAGTGTTTAAGCTTCTCAGATGTGATAAATGAAAAATTCTCGGTACATTTAACACTGATACGTTTAAGGATGACGTTGCCAGCGAGTCAGCTAATTCATTCGCAAAGATATCTGTGCGTCTGGGCAACCAGACCAACCGAACATCTCGGCCGCGATCGGACATCTTACAACGAGACACAAGGCATTCGCTCGCTGCAATTTCACGAAGTGGTGGCGCCGCTCTCGTTGTGAGCGCTGTGCATTTGGCGCGACTGACTGCGGCACAGACTTCCAGGATTGATCTCTGCATTGTTCGAGTGGGTACTTCTTTATGAGAGGGTGACCCATCAAATAGGCGAGAATCGGAGGGCGACAGCAACCAATGGGGTGAACGTCGTAAATATTCATGAGCATATTTTATTGTCTTCTTTTAGGCAATATACTACACAACGAAATATTTTAGTCATAAAATCAATAAGACTGTTTTATTAAAGCGAAGAATCTTTGTTTCGTGAACTTGGTCTTGCAAAAACAGCAGCCACACCCTGCTGCTTACGAGGTGAGCATGACCACGGCCAATGACATGCCGTAAAGCCCGAACAAAATGGCCCGCGTTCAAAACAACGACCTCTGATCTCACCCGTGATATACATTTAGTAAGCGGACGAAAATACGTTGAAGGTGGTAGATGATGTATTCGCATTTGTGCATTGCGCAGACGACAGGCTCAGCCACGGCTGCAGTATACCTGTCACGAGTTGGTGAATGATTGCTTTACCGAGACGCAATATAAAATTGTTGCACTGTCTAGTGGTATATTTATTCTGCTGTGAAGAAGCTTTCACAGCTCCATAGTTCTGACAATGTTATAAGTGAACACGGTCTGAAGTTTATCGAGCCTAAATATCGTAAAGGCACTGTTAAATTGGTGCCAGACATCACCGTGGTACACCATCAGCGTGGAAAATTTGCTTCTTTATTAGCGAGTCAATAATGAATTGGTACACATTTTCGTGGCTACTATTCATGCTTTGCAATAGTGGAGAAACCAGGTAAATCCGGGAAATTGGGAGCCGTGGAAGCATCGGCGAACAATGGTGGCGGAGAATTGTGGTGTATTAAAGCGAAAGCTTTCGTGAGGTAGCCTTAGAATGAAGGAGCTGGTCGGTATGACCGTGAGTGGCAAGTGACGGCGTCAGTCTACAGAATAAACACAGTCGAGTGAAAGCTAAAAGCTGGGTAGAGAAGGGACGAGCGCCTCTAGAGATTTCAGCCAGTTAAATAACTGTTTCCATCAATCTGTTACTCACACACATCTCAAGAATTGTTTTCCTGCGCTGAAATTCACAACTCCACTCTAACCGTTATCAGGTATTCATAGAATACTGCACTGTAAGCACTGATATTATTTCAGAACGATAATGCATGCTATGGCCGCTTGCAACCAGCACAGTGTTTGTTGTATGCATGGAGCTATAATTCAATACTTAAATCATATGAACGCATCACATAGGACCGCATTTTACCTTAGTACTGCAACCAGCAAGAATGCGATATATATGGTCTCACGGAAGTTGTGAAAGTCCGTTCCGACCCCTCTAAATTTTGCTTCCCTTGTATATACATCTTTCTTTCAGTACCTGAAGAGGCTTGTCGATGTCGCCAATATAAAGATAATACTAGCACTAACACTTGTCGCCTGTGCACAATGAAATATGGGTGAAATAGCAGTGTATTTTACGTTTCCAAGGTGCACAGATCTAGTGCATCCTACTTAAGACATACTATTCTCTGCATATTTCATGTAGTTCTGACAACAAGACTATAACAACCACGCACTTAGTGCTAGGTAGTATATATCTTATACACGTCCGCGTCAACAAGACCCCAGGAGACGAGAGAGGTGCACATGCTATTGCTTGTTATTTATTTCTTTTTACGAAGTGCTAGTACAGAAGCCTTGTGTACAGATGGGTGCAGCTATAATTGGCCCTCGTTTTTGAGGGATTGAATGCACTGTGATGGTAGCAGCTTCTTGTTGGCTTGACTAGGTGAATTTTGCCTCCTCAATCCATATTGTTGCTATAGTAATAACAAGACATGCATA
>CM023488.1:60986535-61078562 GCA_013339685.2 Hyalomma asiaticum
GCCATCAAGACCCTCTACTCTGTCCTCAGTAGACGTTAGAGGCCTATATGGTCGAATTTCCCAGAGCCCTCCACTGTGGTGGCCCTTACATTCACATCGTGGTTTTGGGACGTAAAACCTTAGCAATTAGCACATATTCCAATCTCTTCATTAACTATAGACTAGTAGCCACCTTTCGCGGACCAATACAGCTCCTTAAGACAGATTTTATCGTGTTACGATATTAAAGATGTTTCACTGGCATATATTCTATGCCGGTAAAAATATCTCCTCCGCTTCGGTCACACAGCCGCCTTGTTGTCATGACCAGAGCATTAAAAAACTGAACATTTTTCAATAGCTTGGTGTTGGATGACACTTGGCGCGCCGTGAGAAATCTGACACCTGGTGTACTATCATCGGTAAGTGTGAGTACGAAGTCAAGCCTCCGCGATTCTCTACTATGTGGTGAACATTTGCGAAGGCGCGGCTCCCCAGATTTGATTTCGGCGATCCCTATAAGGGGACTTTTCCCTTGTTGGTTTGTGGTGTTTTACGTCCCAAAACCAGTTCTGATTATGAGAGACGCCGTAGTGGAGGGCTCCGGAAATTTCGACCACCTGCGGTTCTTCAATGTGCACTGACATCGCACAGCACACGGGCCTCAACATTTCGCCTCCATCGAAATGCAGCCGCCGCGGCCGGGATTCGATCCCGCGACCCTCGGATCAGCAGCCGAGTACCTTAGCCACTAGACAACCGTGGCGGCTCGGGACTTTTCCCTGCATAAAAATAGCCATTGTCTTATGTTGACTAGATGATGCTGTAACTTGGTTAGCGGCACCAGCTATTTCATTGGATGACGTAGATGAATCCTCGGCATTGTCGTAAGAATGCTTGTTTACTTTGCGAATTTTGTTCAAGTATACTTCTTTGACCGGTCACTTTTGTTCTTTGCGTGGTAGCTTACATTTGTTCGCCTATAAAATAGCGATGATTTTTCTACGCTGTTGTAGCTGGGGCCAGGGATTGTCAAACGTTGCGGCTCAACTTATTCGGGATGGCACGAGAGACCACCTTCGCGATGCGACAAAGTGTCTGAAATGAATGCCGCTACGCACGAAATTAAAGAAAAGTATTCCAAATTTTCGCGATACCCTACTTCAACAAATAATAGCATAGAACCCGGCTGCACAAGAGTACGCGCCTTTTAATAGGCGGTTTCTGCAGGTCGTGACACATGAGGTCACCGCAAGGTTTGCTGATTGATAGCCTTCGCGCAGCAGCCCACCTTGAACTGGCTGCTCAGGCGGCAGTGTGTGCTAATTCATTTACGCGTCAGCAATCATTGTAGTATCATAAGTTCAATTAATTTTTTAACTAATTGCGAAGCTTCTTCTAAGTCACGCCATGCTTCAACACCGAAAATTGTCGATTTTAAGTCTACAAGATTGAGGATACAGCGTAGCTCGTGTGCTCCACTCCAGCTTTCCACCTTCCAAATCCTCACTTTCTCCGTACTTCCTGCCCTGTAAGGTACAACACCCTGCTATGCCCCACTCTGTCCCCTCCTACTTTTCCCTCTTTCTCAGCCTCACTTCTTTCTGCCAATCCTTGCTTCATTATACTGTACACGACTGCTATGTTTTACGCTCTGCTCCTTCCTTTCGCTCCTCCTCCCAAAGATGTCATTCCTCCTCACCATTTTGCTTTCCCACTACTTGTACGGAATACTGTAGAAGACTATACTATTCTCTTTCCTATTCGCTCCTACTCCCCCCCCCCATCATTTATTCTCACCTCTCTTTCCGATGCCCACCTCCTTTCTCTCATCACATCCCTTTCAGCCTCCTTGATAAACCACACTGTGGGGGCCTATGCTGTGCTTTTTATCCTCACTCTTCCTGCCCTCCGTCATCCTCACCGGCACTTTTCTTTCCCAATTCTTCCTGCTCTATACTCTGAGAATATGCTGTGCTCTACCTTGAGTGAGTTGGGCGGAGCTGAGCGCAGATGCAACGAAGCGACATGACAACGTATGCGCAGCTGACGGTAGTTAGAGGGACTCGTGCCTAGGCCTCACGGAGCGTATGAGGCATAGCTCAAGCGATGGCGCTTACTGCAACGCGACGCTCCTAGGCGGTTTTCTGCGGACGGCAGTTTTTACGGCCGCCGTGAAGAGCTTTGCTACTAACAACAATCTCTTGCGAATTCATTCTTATTGCAGGCGAACTCATCGACTCTAATGCGCCGGACACGGTATCATTGTCTGCGCTTTCCGACTACAATTCGAGGCCCTCCTGCTCCAACGACACCTTCATTTCTTCCTTCGAATTGGTTCATCTTGATGAACACTCATCTGGCAATGGAGCCATTTACCAAAGTTCAAGCAGGGCTAATACGTCGAGCATATCGACGGCCCTGAAACGAGAGCGGTACGATGCAGATCTCGCGTATTATTGTTAACTGAAGAATGCAAACGGTGGTACATTACAGGGAATGGTTCCTGTAATATCAAACGATCCTTTTCGGAACTTAGGACTTCCTTCAAGATGAAAAATTATTTTATGACATGCAGTCGTTGAGAAATAAATTACGATCCCTTATCCTGTAGGCAGAATGTTGCGAACTAAGCCATGTGCACGCCCTTTTCCTTTCTGTCTTTCCTGATTGCTGTCTTCCTTTCTATCACTTTCTCAATCTCTGATTGACTTTAGTTCTGTAATTTTGGTGCCTTCCTTTCACGTTTTTTGTGTGTCTGCTTATTTTCTTTCGTTCTGTCGCTTTTCCTCTTAGCTGATCCCCCCCCCTCCTCTTCATTTCTGGAGCGTGCACTAAATATTGTGCCGTTTTTACGCGAATCTTCGTGTGAGTGCATATAAAACTCCGCTTTGAAGGGCACATATGATGAACCGACAATGGCTCAATCGGGTAGCGCTGCCATATCTCAGCCTGGTAGTAGGTGGTAGGAATGTGCAGCTAGACGAGGAATTATTATTTCCAGTCTGTGATTTTAACTCCACTTTATCCTTATGCCCAAATAAGTCAGCAAGAACTGTTTTCACGATGGCGATGGTTTATTTTGTACGCTATCTACAGCTTCATGAGACAGCCAATACAGCGCTGCCATGTAACAGGAATAGTCACCAGAATATCCTCAAATAGGGCATCTTGCAGGTTCTGCGCAGTAGTGTCCCGCCATGAATTCCACTAAATGTTGTTGCTTCCGCCACGTCACTAATTTTGGCTTCCCTTTCGGGTGTCATCGGGCGCATAGCACCTAGTTTCTAATGTGCATCCGAAGTAGCAAACGTTCCAATAAATAACCACAAAAGAGTAAATACAATGCGTTAAATTTGGCGTCGGTGAATTATATTTCGTTTATTGTCATGCACAAACATATTAGCACTTAATACGTGTTGCCTTTGTTGGAGAGAACGAACACCGTAATGTTTCGCGTGGCCGAAGAAATATTTAATGCATCTTGCATTAAAGATGACATAGAATTGTGAGGAATCTATAGCGCAACTGACAGGAGAGAACATCCAATGCCTTATGAGCTCCTCAGTTACGCTACGAATCCATAACTGAATGGATGTCAGCACTTCCAAACAGACCACATGGTAATGTTGCTTGACAGCCCTAAGCTCCGGGTTGCAAGCCCATGGTCACGTGTTCTACACTCAGGGGTCTTGACTTTATGCTTTGCCTTTAAAGTGGCAGTTAATGTTAAGCTCCCTTAAAGACAGAACAAAAGATATGGCGCTGCACTTAGGTCATGCTTCTGAATGGTTTAACTTGTAACAGACTCCACTTCAGCCAGTGGCGATCCCGTAATATTGCGGGTTCACCTAGGAGTGACACGTCACTACGTAGTGGGCAGGTCTAGAAACATACACTTTGGCATTTCACCATATCTAGCGTCCACACGTACGCTAGCATGGGAGGCTAGCATGACAAGTTCGCTGAAGCGAACTTCAATGAAACGAACAGTTTCTATCCTGTCCTGGTCGTTTAGGCGTTTTAGTGTATCAGATAATGCGGTCCCGCTAAGGACGATCGCATTTACTTTGTAGTAAATAGCACTTAGTTGTATTGCATGCCGAGATATTCAGTTCTCAATTTCAGGCCACCGGATGACAGCGTCATGGTGCCATGCAGAGGGTCACAGACCGCAATGCCGACAGGGGCAGGGTCAGGAGAAGTGCGGACTTTGGCAGAATCTGCAGCATCACAGTCGTTATCTGTCGTAGCGATGTCCAGCAAAAACCACAGCGGAACTATCACTGCAGTTTCGACTTCTGCCCTCCTGAGTACCTTCCATGAACATTCAACAGCTGAGGAGGATGAGCCACCTTGCAGAGAACGGGCTAAGGAACCGTCGGACAATGCGAAGGTAAGGATGTGAAACATTGAATGTTGTAAAAATTGGCACAAGTCTATACAATTAGCAAAGCAGACAGCCTTTGGCACACTTAGCACTGCTTACAATTTCTGTCCTGTACTGAAGTGGTGTTTGTTTATGCCATGTTAAATTCATTTGTACATAATCCTTGCTGACGAACCAGTTGTACAAAATATATAGCCAGGATAGCACGGATTGTGAACCTTCTTACGTACTGCTGTGGCATATAGTATTGTAGTATTGACCCAAATAAAAACTTTATTTTCAAAGAGCATCAGTCAGGAAACCAGGCGCGTGCCATACCTGTGAACTTAATAAAGGCCATAAACCGTTTTCATTCTCCAGGGTTAAAGTTACACAAGTTACTACAATTCGTTATATCTGAGGAAACAAGATTCGCACTATACCTCCGCGATCGCCTGAAACGAATTATACAAGGTGCTAAACAGAAATAAGGGCACCATAATGGATCGTATTCTGCCAACATTTGGTGGGTCCGCCATGTTCGTCGGGGTGCAGTCGCAGATTAGTCTGCCTTGTTTAGCATTATAAGACGCTGGAAGATGGTCGCTGGTAGTCCTTTCGGGTGAAGAAAAATCAGTGGTTTCCTGGGGCATCAAGCTATGGAACGGTAGCGGAGCTTAATGTGGTACCAGAAGTGTTCGCGAATGCCATAACCAAGCTGGCGATCTTAAATAGCCACCCGAAGGCCGCTCCTCCAAATGTACTGCTTCGCAACGGAAATAGTACACCACACTTTCAGATTTTGCAACGCTTACTTCCGTTTTCAGGTAATCAGTTGAGATAACCCTTGGTTGCTGAGGAGGTCAGAGTTTAAAATAGCTAAGATAAGCTTGTATGACAGCACAATGCCCCGCCTTATTTACCCATGCGACTTGAAAGGCTCGCCAGATATCGAAATCACGTTTCTGAGCGACGCTGTGCTCCTCTCATATGTGCAGCCCCGGTAGCCTCTACCCCTCGTAGTTGCGTGCTTGATATTTTCTCGAGAGAAACGATGCGTGTACAGATGAGGGGTGCGCAAAGGAAGAGTGAAAAATTACACTATCGCGCTTTGGAGTATGCAAGAGTGTCTGGTGTTTTTTCAGCGCTAGTGCCCTAGTGCATAGTAGCCGCGCTACGTCCGCTTATCTGTGGATACCATGTGTATGTCACAGATGTGCCTGCCGAAGAACGAAAATTTATTTACACTGCCTCCAGGTTCCCCCTGTCGCCTTATTTTCCTTAGTGAAGGCTGCAGGTTCGTTTAGTAGTTAAGGTATTCAGTTGGTCCTTGAGAAAATAAACAAAGGCCACGCTTGACATCATCACGACAGCCGCTTTCTCTCTCCGAAGTTTTCTTTTGCGAACGCCGAAGGTCAGTATAGAGAGAAAGATGGAGGACCTTTGGACAAAGAACATGGCCGCTACGTCACCTCAGATATAGTGCGTTATACATTTGATATCCTTTAATTTTATTTGTTTTCCACTTAAGACCGCGCAACAGCTGGTGAGCGGTTAGGACGATCAAGTTGATGGTTGGCATATGATGCGGCTACAAATCGGCACCGGCGGCCTTTTTGGGCCGTGAGCGCGCCAATGGACGGTCGCTCCTTGGCCGCAAATCATTATAGATAATCACACATTCATATTGAAGTCGGCCAGTAAGAGCACATTGAAGAGAAACTAAGGGCACAAATATTGAAATTACTCAATCATTGCACCTCACTGACACATGCAGTACGTACGTGAAGTTTCTGATGACGTATACGTAACCTAATTTTCATGAACGTCTATTCATGATTCAGCGGCAGGAAACTTACATTCGGCATCGAATGTTTATTGTGCTAATAAGACTATGTTCTTAAAGGCTCACCTTGCCCCGCCACAGTGGTCTAGTGGTTATGGCACTCGGCTGTTGTTCAGAGGGCCACCGGATTAAATCCCGGCCGCGGCGGCTGCATTTAAGTGAGGGCGCAATGTGGACACCCATGTACTCTGCGATGGCAGTGCACGTTAAAGAACCCCAGGTGGTCCAAATATCCGGAGACCTCCACTACGGCACCTCTCATAACCAGGGCGGTTTTGCAACGTTAAACCCTATAAATTAATCGAATGTACACGTCGCACAGTTCTCCGGATACGCAGAGTACACGTGCAATGTTTCGAAACGACGATGTGTCCGCTCAAACCACGCCATTGACTTACGCACATTTATTTTCGAAAACACTGGCTTTTCTCCGTAAAATGCAATACGACAAGGAAAAGGCGGACCATCAACTCTCTCATTATAGCGCGCCTGATGCGGCAGTCCCTCAGAAATCTGTTAATAGTGCGCCTGTCCTAAATGTCTAACTACTTTTGCAGCAGGGGGCCCGGTACGCAACTCATATCATGACAAAAATATAAACGCGAAAAAACTGGGAGTTTACGCGCGTCAACCACAGTCCAGTACACGCGCAGCCATAATGCGCATTATGAGCCCACCTGAACGGTACGGAGGGTATGAAGCAGTTGGACGCAGCCTGTACATGCTCATACAGCACAACATTTGGTTTTGATTACGGACGGACTGAAAAACGTGGCGGGTGGTTCATACCGGGAAGTCCACAGATGGTACTATACATTTTTAATGTACCCTATTTATATGTAGCTAACCACACGTCACTAAGGCGAACCATGCTGAAACGCCTGCGGCTCAGACCGCCACATTGTAGCACATCGTGGTGCCTGAAAAATTGAGAAATTATGATCAGCTTGCAGAAAGAAAGATGTCCTAATAGGTATCAGCGGACCATGCGTTAGATACTACCACCACCTCCAACCCGTTGAAGGGCGTCCAGCATGTCCTATAAGGAACATTGCCATACGATTCATTTACATTCAGAAATAATGTGACGGATAACCGTATGATAGTTTGCGGTACTAAAGCTATGTAACAGCTTAAAAGACGTTATAAATGGAGAATGGATGGCATAAGACGCCGCCATTGTATCTGCATATAAGATACACCGTTGCAGCAGCCTCTCGAAGCAGGAGAGAATCAATTCAAGGAGCATAATGATGCGTTATAGAAAAAAAAACATGGCGTCCTCCTCTTTGAAATGCAGGAAACAATACATACCTATCAAGTCGACATATGAATGCAAGGAGCGTAATAAGTGTTGTACGAAGAAGCACTGCATCGTGGTATACAAAATGCCGACAAGAATACATCACAACATAATGCGCTTATCATCGAAATGCTTAAAAAAACATATACACAAAGGCTCGCTTCAAAAGTTGAAACTCTGAAAAACTCACTAATATGGCTTTCCCTCAAAAGACTTTATTTGTTGCTGCTCGAAACACTGCTAGTATCTCCCTGACTTGAAGCACCTCCCTTGTAGCATAGAATATAATACTCAAAAGCAAGTTTTCAACTCAATAGTACACAGTACTGCAATTTTTCTTACATTGCGCCCACGTACCCTCTATTCTAACCTGATTATAGGAGAACTTACACCTCGGCAATTTAAACGATTGTGAGATATATCAATTAATTCCTTAAGGAACTAAAGCTCCACCAATTCTGGCCCTAATTGTCAAATGTTTAAGCACCGACAGGTGCTCTTTGCAGGCACACCTTGCAAACGACATTGTGCCCTAGCATGCAGCAAAATCTCCCTGCCCATGCGCTACTAAACAACCGTGGTAGTATTGAACACGTAGCCTCCTCATTCAACTCTTAAAACACCTTGGAAGAAATGAAGCAGACTCAGAAGAAGGCTAGTATAGTCCTTGAAAGCAGTCATGATATGATGATTAAATTGTTGCTTCTGTTGTTTTACCACGGAATAGAATCTTCTTGCCTAAAAGACAGGATAGATCTTTTTATCCCAAATTAGTGTTTTCAGCAGGCGCCTTCTTCCTCCAGAAGCTGCGTAGATGATTTGTCAGAGGTCCTTTCATACAGCTGCGCCGCTGCTTCCTACTCTGCAGTCATGTGGGTGCTCTGTGACAAACCTCAGCCGCAAAACTTCTCTTTGACTGCTCTAGAACACCCACTGTGACCCAATGCTAGCTCAATATTAAAGCCTAATGGCTAAGCAATAGCAGAAAATGTGCCAGGAATGAGAAAAAGCTGCCTCGTGAAAAACTTCTGCGCCACTTCCATGAAGGCAACACCAGTTGTACAAGTTGTTTGCGTTAGCTTCGCCAAAATACAGAACTGTCCCAAATTATTGCACGAATAGCAGAGGGAATTTGGTGGTGTAGGTGTGAGTTGAAAAAGGCAGATGTGAGAGTAGTCTTCACATGGGTTTGCCACAATCGCTACCTAGCATTGCCCACTACATTTAATGGTACTTATCTCCGAGATAGCACGAGCCTGCTTTTGCCCTTCCACATTTCCATGAAAGTCATGATTCGCAGAACAGTTTGAGCGGCTCCTCTCATGTTAGCGCAGATATGGAACAGAATATAATAAAAATATATTTTTTTCTGCAGTGTCGCAGAAACGGTGGCAATGGCAAAGGGCACCATGGCCTCACAGAGGCTTCCACCCCTGTCATAGCATATAGCAGTTCCAACGAAACACGACACATTAGAACAAGTGTACCAGTATTGCCGTCACTGCCTTTACACTGTGCTTCAATGAAGGAAACGTTTCCTTCCACAGAGCCTATCAAATTCGCCTGGGGCAAGCATCACCGACCCTTTCGAAAGATTGTCCGATCAGCCGTCTATGGAAAACCACCCTGGAGTTGTTCCTCGTGAGGCCAACGTGAATGTGCGAGCAGCATCTGGAGCCGAGAGTTTTGAACGATTGGTATGCTCACGCATACGAAGTTTCAGAAGTGTCCAGCAAGACCAACTCTTAAGCGTACGCATTCCAAGGGATCTCTGGATCATGAAGAACAATGCCTGCCGCCTCCGAGTACAGTCTTTTGGAGCAGGTCGCAGTGCAACATTCGCTCCTTATGCACCTGGAGAAACGAGTGAGAAGTCATTTATTTCGGAAGCACTCTTTCTGAGTTGTTGAAGCACACTCCTAGCAAACGTTAATGGGGTAAAAATTGAGGTCTGACCCTCGGATTGCAAGCAGCAATGAAGGGAAGCTGGGGCAAGGGGGCTGTTTGCAGCAAAGCTGACGTCTTCATGGTAGTCTGTCTTTTGATCCATTTGTTTACTTATAACAACTTTTGTTATCTTTGTCCTCCCAGTAGCTCTTGATCTCTCTCCCTGTTTCTCTTTCTGGCGCCCAAAGGAAGTTGTGTTACAGTAATCATTGCGAAGAAATCTGATGGCTCACAGAAGTACGTGTTACCCAAGCGTTGGTGCACAGCCTTGTGGTTAAGAAGCTCCATTTCGGACCATTGGTGGCGGGATTATAACACCGCCTCCATAACATTTGTTTTTTTCTTTAAATTCTTACTGTTCTCCTCAACTCGTTCTGCCGTTATTTCTCTCTCTACACTACATCTCCTCATTCAACACTCTTCACCGAGCTTTGAGCGATCTCAGGGCACGGGTAGAATTCAAGGTAAACACCTCTGCTGTTAGACAAACAAAACCTGCCCATAATATTATTTGGTGCCTTGAATGGCGCTAGCTCTTTGATATTGGAGAACCTTTGGTTGAGAGAGGCGATTAGTAGCTCATATCTAAAAGATATTGCATGTATGATTCACACATGGTCCTCTATCGCTCTATCTCAGCTTTCATCATCCCCATAACTTAGCCGTGCACTTACTCGCATGTGCATGCCTCGTATCCACATAACAAATGCTGTGAGCTTGAACCTTCCCTGAATCAGCTCTTTCTGTCCAGTTTATTCCCTGAAATTTCAATGACTCTTATGCACCAATCTTTTGTTCTGGTATCACAAAAACATCGTACGAATCAAAGCATGACGGTTCTGTAACTTTGTTCAAGTGCTTTTATTTCTGAAACAAACCTCCCTCCTAAGCGATCATCTTCCAATAAATACATTCTCGCTAGGTGCAAGCGCCTTAAAGAAATAGCGCCAGGGACAATGCTTTCACTTGGAGGGAATTTGCCGGAAGCGAATGCAGCAGCAGGGAATGTTTGTAGTAGTGTTTGACGCCCCTTCCTATAAGGCCCATAGTGGTTATATGCTGTCGTGCTATTGGTTCATCAAGAAATATGGGGTGTTCAAAGAACAATCTTGATTTATCCTTTCGAAGATCAGCGGTACAGCTCAGTCCGTAGCTAGTCAGTCGCACACTAGGTAACTGGTTCGACTGGTGCGACGCCACCCCCCCCCCTCTTTTTTTTGATACTCTTCGAGATTACGTCGGTAGGGCGGCCTGGCGACGGTTGGGTACCTGAAAGGCTTTCAGTCGTTCAAGTGCCGTTTACGACTCACTCCTACACCAGAACAGGAATTGGCCTCCCTGGTGAAGTACTTGGCCACCACCAACCACACGATGCCTACAATTAAACCCTCGCCCTCAGTGTCCAGCACCTGCAGAACATCTGTCCACGGCGGCGGTCAGCTCTGTGAAGCAGCAGAGGGCAGTAATAATCACTGGACCCAGACAGGCCGCCACTGGAAACTGAACATTGGAACGTTCAATGCAAGATCCCTCTCCAGCGAAGCTAGACTAGCAGAACTACTCGAGGAACTAGAGGGAGTTAGTTGGGACGTCATTGGCCTTAGCGAAGTTAGAACAGGTCTAACTTAGTTGGAAAAGCTTACAAAGTCTTAAACAATGGACATGTCCTCTGCTATAGAGGATTACCCGAAAAGAAGGAATATGGCATTGGGTTCCTAAATTACAAAGATATAGCGGGCAACGTAGATGAATTCTACAGCATTAACGAAAGGGTTGCATGCGTCGTAATAAAACTAAATAAGCGGTATAAACTTAATATAATCCAGGGATATGCGCCAACAACGAGCTACGACGACGAACAAGTAGAGCAGTGCTACGAGGATATCGAACTAGCAATAAAGAAAGTACGGACACAATACACAGTAGTCATGGCGGATTTCAACGCAAAAGTAGGGACAAAACAAAGTGGAGAGCAGGCGATTGGCAACTACGGCGTCGGCCATAGGAATAACCGTGGGGAAATGCTAGTACAATTTGCCGACAGAAACCGACTCCGAATAATGAACACGTTTTTCAAGAAACACAAGAATAGGAAGTGGACGTGGAAAAGCCCAAAACGGGGAAACAAAGAATGAAATCGACTTCATAATGTGTGAACAACTAAGTATAATTCAAGACACAGAAGTAGTGGGGAAGATAAAATGCAGCGATCACAGATAAGTAAGGGCAAAGATTGTACTTCACCTAAAGAAAACAAGAACTAAATTATTTACTAGAAAAAAATGCAATCTAGAGGTAATCAGAGCGAAGAACGAAGAATTTAAAGTGGCCCTAAGCAAAAAGTTCGAGGCCTTAGGCGAAAACGGTGACGATGTAGAAGAAATGAACAAAACCATAACGAAAACAATCCTTGAAACTGCGATAGAAGTCGGGGGTAAAACAACTAAGCAAAAAACAAGTAAGTTGTTCCAATCTACCAAGGACTTAATAAAAAAACGCCAACAAATGAGAGTAACTTCGGCAAAAGATAAGATTGAATTCGCAGAACTCTCAAAATTGATCAGTAAAGCCAGGCAAAGAGATGTAAGAAACTTTAACCCGAGAGAAATAGAGAAAGCTGTAGAGAAAGGCACCAGCATTAAAACGGGCAAAAACAAACTGCACTTAGGGCAAAACAAAATGCATGCGATGAAAGATAAACAAGGTAACGTTATCAACAGTTTCAACGAAATAGTAAAAGTAGCAGAAGATTTCTACTCTGAACTGCACAGTTCGCAGACAGACCATACAACCTTAATAGAAATATAATCTGAGGAGGGCACTAAAATTCCATGTATAACCGCTGACGAAGTCAAAAAAGCTGTCAAAGGCATGTCCCGCGGTAAAGCAGCTGGTGAAGATGGTATAACAGCCGACTCGATTAAAATTGGAGGAGATATTGTACTTGAAAAACTTGCATCGCTCTTCACGAAATGTATCAAGACATGTAGTTTACCGCGCAGTTGGAAAAATGCGAATATAATCCTTATCCACAAGGTGACATAAAGGAGTTAAAGATTTACAGACCAATTAGCCTACTCCCAGTAATATACAAGCTATTTATAAAAGTAATTTCTACGAGGATAAGAGAAACACTCGACGTTAATCAACCAAGAGAACAAGCTGGTTTTAGGAAAGGTTACTCGACAATGGACCAGAGCCACGATATCAATCTAGTAATTAAGAAGTACGCGGAATATAACAAACCTCTTTATATGGCCTTTATCGACTACGAGAAAGCATTTGACTCGATAGAAATACAAGCAGTTCTAGAAGCTATACGTAGACAAGGGGTACCTGACATATACGTGAAAACCATCAACAACATATACAAAGATTGCACAGCCACACTACTCCTACATGAGAGAAGCAGAGAAATCCCGCTCGGGAGAGGTGTGAGACAGGGAGATACGATATCCCCGATGCTATTCACTGCATGTTTAGAGGAAATCTTTAAACGTCTAGACTGGGAAGAAAAGGGGATTCGAATAGACGGAGAATATTTCAGCAATTTAAGATTCGCAGACGACATTGTGCTCTTTAGCAATGATGGAGACAAACTGCAAAACATGATTGATGACCAAAACAGGGAAAGTATTAAAAATTGAATTAAGAATGAATAGGCAAAAGACCAAAGTTATGCTCAATAGCCTAGCTAAGGAACAGGATCTTCAAATCAACAATGAACCCTTGCAGTGTGTAAACGAATATGTATACATGGGATAGTTAATAACAGGAACTCCTAACCATGAAAAAGAAATTCTCCATAGAATAAGGTTGGGCTGGAGCGCATACGGAAGGCATTACGAAATCATGACTTGAAACTTACCGCTCTCACTAAAGCGAAAGGTATTCAATCACTGCATTTTCCCAGTACTAAGTTATGGTGCAGAAACGTGGAGGATAACGAAAAAACTAGAGATGAAACTAAGGAGCGCGCAACGTGCAATGGAAAGAAAATGTTGGGGGTAACGCTAAGAGATAAAAAACGAGCGGGATGGATCAGAGAACAGACAGGAATAGCCGATATTATTATATCAATTAAAAGAAAGAAGTGGACCTGGGCAGGACATGTCAGGAGGAGGAAAGATAACATATGGACAGTAAGAGCGACGGAATGGATACCAAGAGAGGGAAAACGCAACAGAGGCAGCAAAAGGTTAGATGGAGCGATGAAGTTAAAAAGTTAGCGGACATAAAGTGGAACCAACTCGCTCAGGATAGGGTGGATTGGAAATCGTTGGGATAGGCTTTTGTCCTGCAATGGACCTAAACAGGCTGATGATGATGATGATGATGATGATTAGGTTACTGGTTTGCATTTCTTTCTGATTCAAATAACTGAGTGCGTTGTTAGTATAACGACTCCTCCCCTCCCAAATCGTGCTAACAAAATATGTGGTATCAGGTACCCGTGTACGAGGGACTTTCTCAAGAGCCTCAAGTTACATAAGACACTCAAGTGCTATAACTCGTGAACTACACCCCGATGCTAGCAGGATGTAAAAAACGGAGACCACATAAAGGCTTCATATTTTCGGCGTGGGACGTGGGGTCGGTGCGGATAGAAAGAATGGAAGAAAAGAGGAGCAAACAAAAAAGTTGGATAAAAAAGAAATAACTCAGGCGCGCGCACGCATTGTTGAGATTTTGCCCATTATCTGGAAAGAGTAAGGGCTGCAAATTTCCAGAACCGCCAGCCTTAGACAGGTGAATAGTTCTCGTTGTTTGGGCGCACTCACTCCTTTACCAAAAAAAACTAACTCATCAATTAAAATAGAACGGTGGAACACGCCAGAGAAGTGGAGCCTCACCTAGTGTAAGATATATTAAAGCTATGAACCCTCTATTTGCATTTTTAAGGAGACTTCTCTGCCGCGCATGATGGAAGTTTCTTTGCCAAGTTTGCAATGCATCACACATCAAGGTTCCTTTAGCTGCTCCTAAGGCAAAAATAATATGAGCTGCAGACGAGAAACAGAAACGCGCTTTAATTTCTTCAGATGATTTTTATTAATCCCGTGCCATTGAGAACAAACTACGCTGTCATGATGTGAAAAGTAATGCCTTTCTTGTTTCCAGATTTGTCTCGTTGGGAGAGCTTCACGAGCGCACTTTTGGGCGTTCACTGTTGCATTTGGTTTCTGCAAATTAACATCAGAGCTGTCTCCACAACACCGAGATCATTCTACCGCAGCTTCAGCATGACTAATGGCATGGCCCTGGTCGATGTTGAAGTATCGGTATTCCGCAACCCTCGTGTGGACTTTATCCTGCCTTTCTTGCGTCTTCTTTTTATCGTAAGGGCCGCCGAAGACATCACATTACACAGTCCACTTGCCAGTTCGCCAATTCCCCGGATGCATAATAGAGAGCTCCGTGATGCAGAAACACTCCCGGATGAAAGGTGATTTCCTGCTTGTACTTATCTGTTTGTGGAGGGGGGATCAAGGTGGTTTGCCTTTTATTCCGAAGCAACACACTATGGAAGAAACGTTGTTTAGGCGAGTTGCTGCTGGTTGAATATTTTCAAAAGCCAACGCCGATAACGAGCGCAATGAGTCAAAAGTCACAGAAAGGACAGCGTTGTTTCACAACTACGTATATTACGAAACCACATGCATTTTACAAGTCATGACCAAAGTCAGGAGATCGCGGAACGAACAACTTGGTAGGAACCGCCAGAATAGGCAAAGAGAAAGAGGTACAATATATGCTGTGCAATGAAAGGATAGAGAACGAAAATTTCTTTTGAGATAAAGCGCTGTTGACAACATGCTTACGCACAGAAAACTGTTTTGTTAGTGTTATAGGGCTCCACAATCTCTGTGTCTATGAAAATACCATTTGCAATTCTGAAGATTCGGGTGCAGTCGTGAGAACCCGCATAGATTTCTTTTGCCTCTTGATCTTTTTGCGGCCTTATCTGGGATATCCATTAAAAATGTGCAGCGCATAACATATGCGGAGTTGGAAATTCGTACACATTTTGGCCTATTTTTGCACGACCTCATAGCAGTGTGGAAGTTGTACGGTTGGTCAGCGTGACACACGTGACGGAAGTTCCGAATTGTGATGAAGCCCGCAAACACAATTTAATGGCTTCAGTGAAAGCAGGATTGATTGCGACAAAACTCCTAAACACACACACACAACCACACACAACCACACACTTTCTTCTTGACGGTCAATTCTTCCATGTCGTCAACGGTGCGTACATTGCTATAAGGGAGCCGGTACTACAGAAGACCCGCGAATCATGACGGCACTAAAACCTAAAATTGAGGAAGCCAGCTTGTCTATCCTCTAAACCACCATGCAAACCATTGTCTAAAATAATGCATCACGTGTGATAATTTCTGTGACATTTGACGGAAGCTGACTTCACTTCTCTACCACTGTAGAAGAAAATACGACATTTTAAATCTTTCATTCCAGCAGGTTACTGTATTTTGCTTATTCGTATGCTCCAGTCGCAGCGAAATGTAATAACGTCTGTAATATCACCGAGCGTGTCGATGTGTTATATTAAGGATCGAGCACCGATGCTTGCTCCTACTGTACTGCTCACGAGAGCTTCTTTTCTTTGTCTCTACTTCCGCTGCGTTACTTATGAAGTGCATATGAACTTTACATTTTTGCATGATCACGTTCGCAGGTTTGCACGAATACTGCAGTCTACCTTGGAAATGCCCTTTCTGCGGCAGATGGATGTAGTTCTCCACAACACAGGTAGCGAACCACTTGAGCCGCAGGGTTTATATGTGTGGATGACTCAGCATATTCCAGATGATCCTTGGAGACTCAGATATAAAGTTGATGGAATGTATGCGGAATTATTGCGGTGCGAGTCCGCGAACAGCCCCGAAGTCAGCTCAACGGTTGCTGTTGACGCCTCCACGCCATCACCTATGCACATCGCCCGTCGAGAACTGACGGGTTTTATGGGCCAACAAATTTTGTTCACCGTTACACCCAATCCGTCACCAGGCAGTTACAGTATTTTAGTCAGCTTGGCGCTTTATAGGACCAGTGGTGACTAACATCGTTCATTCTTCGATACAAAAGAACTATTGAATGTCTCTCATCCAGGAACGACACACACGAACGCAGCTAGTCTGAGATTTTAACGACATTGCTCGAAAGGAGGTGTAACTTTTTTGTTACAATTGATCATTGTACTTCCTCGACGACCACCTTTCATAGGGTTTTGACAATAGTTTATAAATGACGAGGTCTGATGTATAAAGTTTATCGCACTGTCACCTGAAAATGGAGTACTGTCTATCACCGTGACATCGCAAAACCTAGATCAATATAAACTGAGCAGCGAAAATGGATAATCTTTGCTTAAATAATGCAGGCCTATTTACTGTGGATGGATTGTAGATCGCATCGTAAAGACCATCAACGTATAAATACCAACCTAAGTAGAAAGCTCGCATTCCAAACAAGTAATGGCTGTTTTCTTTATTGAACAGGAATACTAACAGCGACTACTGTAGGTGCTGCCACTGAGCTACAGAATAGATACTGTGGCTACGAATTCCAAATTGTACCTTTCTATTCCATGAAAGCTATACTATTAGGCTATATTATCATACCTAGGTGTTCAAAGCAGCACGGCCTCGTCGTAGTCTCATGCATGTGGGAAACATTAGTGATTAAGGTACCATTCAATAAAGAGGTTCAAAGATACCCATTAATGGGGTCCACTAAATACACAAATTTTACCGATATCCATCTTTTACAGACTTTGCGCATGAAGGTAATAAGGCACCATGAGCGTAGAGTGCAGTACGTGGACATCTCATACCAACAAACATCGCAGTATTTCGAGAGCAGATGCCTTCGTGCTTCCAGGCAGTTTTATTCTAAAGGTTTTCATGCAGGCCCTGCATTGTGACGCTGGGCGTGAGTGGTATTCAACAGCTATTTAAATCTTTTAGTGGCTTCTGGGGTATTGCTTTCAGGCTCCTTGCGACAACAATGAGGAAGCGTGATCACACTCGATCGTTTTTGAGTGCTGGGTGTCTCACTGCGCATATCAGGGAAATCGGAACTTGGATTCATACATTTAGATAACATGAATCAGTATGCATGTGCTATCGGACTGAATTTATTTCAAGTAAAGAAAAGCAAGCCACATTTATTGCAGTGACATCTCAACAAGGCAATACTTGCCTCAGCCGTTGGGATGCTCAGTGCGTCTATGATATGTTTTATTCATATTTATCATTGTACAATTACAATGAAAAATAAACATCTGATTTTCACTCATTATACATGCGTTGTTATGCCGAGTGGCTGTTTGCAGGTTATCATATGCTGTCACGCTTCAGAATAACATATTGCACTGGTTAGATAGGCAGGTTTACAACATATAAGGTAGCCGATCGTTCAGGTCCTGTGGGTGCCTGCCTGATATCTCATCGCTATTCAGCCGCACTTCCACAGGCAACTACATTGGACCCTCCTATAAAAGATGTGCTTTGCACACTTGAGCTGTGATGGGACGTCACACTAGTCTGTATAATGAGGCTGCTGCGCACTCGCCCTCAGTGCAGCAAAATTGAACCGGTGGACGGGGGCGTAAGCGCAGCCCTGGGGCAATTTTAGACTATTGCCTTTCTTGAGATACTTGAACAAAAAAATTTTGGTCTTTCTGTTTGTCTGTCTCTTCCACGATTCAACCACACGGCCAAAGTTCAAGCACTTGCCTAACGCCCAGCCATCTTGAGCTGGTAGCTGCGTTCATACTTGTGAACATTGTCGATCAGTAGCAAATATTGCGTATATACAGGTTGTTTTTTTAGTTGCAACACATTTTTAAAATGAGAAAGACATAAATCGCGGGAATGTCTTTTGTACTATTCGAGTATACGAGTTGGGGGCCTCTAGATACAGGACAATTTCCGCACTTGTATGCAAATTAGCGAAATTACGCTAATTAACTATTTAATATCAGTAATTGGTGGCTACAGCAAATGAGTACTTTGGAGCCCGTCCTCGACATCACCCATCCCAACGATCAAATTTTGAATAGCGGAGTGCATGTCGGAGCTACGCGAACAATTATTTCCCCGTGGCAGGCTCCTTGAAAGAAACTAGCCGGGAAAAGAGCGTCTGTGACATCGATGTCACCTCCTCCCCGGATTTCGTCACTCGCCCGCGGCGCCCAACGCCGCACATAACAAGGAAATAACGCAAGCTGCTTGCGCGGCCGGAGCGGCGGTCAAAGCCGCTTACGAGAAGAAACGTGGATCACGTAAGGAAGATCGACAATCTTTCATTCTCTACCGTGGAAGATTCCATCATTTCCGTATAGTTGGGAGGCGTTCAGAGTGATCGTTTCTATACGTGACCACAGCAGCCTTGAAAGTATTCAAATAACCTTCTGGTATGGTGGGAGCTCCTGTGAATGCCAGTCAGTACAGCGACGAGCGCGCTTCTACTAATGCACAATAAGAGATCCCTCGTTCTTTATACCTAAAGGTTGCGCTCATGGTCTCCTTATGAAGTCAGTAGTTGTAAACACTCTGGGGCTATCCCAAACAGTGCAAAATTGTGGAATGATCACATATCTAGGACATGTGCTGCAGCCTTCAGAAAGTCATGGCTTTCGAAGATACAACCTCTGGAAAGCCCTTTGAAACGTCAAAATGTTATGCTTCTTTTTAGTTAGACCTTAGCTGTATATGCATTCAGAGTTGAGGATTCGTGCACAAAAACGAGCATCAATCGTATTGAGAGAATTCAGAGAAAAGGAGACACTAATTCCTTAAGGAACCTTGAACCAGCGGTTTATCGAATGACCCCAATTTTATACAGTACTACACGTCACCGCAGTCAACATGCACTAACCCCTTATTTTGATGGGAGGCATGCAATTTCTCGTTTCTTGCTCCAACTATAAATGATTGGAATAGTGCAGTTCCGTCCGTATCCTAAACTTGTAATGTGATAGTTCCTTGTTGTGTGTCTTGTAATCATCGTCACGGTGCTGGAAATTCAATTATTAAGTTTTTGCTACCTTTTATTTTCATTGCATGCACCACACGTCGAGTTCCTGTTTGAACACTATTTCATAAATAAATAATACATAAATGAATGAAAGAGCAGAGCCAACAGCGCACCACACTCCCACTGAAGAGGTCACCGTCGGCGAGTAACAGGCAACTGCCGATAGTTGTAAAGGCTTTGTGGACACTACGAGCCTTTGCACTTGCAGCGAGCGGCCGACAATCAAAAGGGTGGCTCTTTTGGAATCAAGGAATGGCAGTACATCAACGCCCGAACAGATATTCCATGTTAACGGTTCATCGATCTACCGATTCACCTAGAACGACTATGGCTTTGTGACCACCTCGATCCATGAGCGTTTGCACATCATCAAAAGATTTTTAAAGAAATTATACAAGTGACAACGACGATGGCTAGTCGAAGATCATGGACGGGTGAACATGAAAGGATATTTAGTATTTGTCCACACTGTGCTCTACATGAATTCGTATGTACACCACCGTTTATAGCTGGTTCCAGTGTGATGATGAAGCCCATTTATCATTACATGTAATGCTAGAACGTGAAGTTGTGTATACCTCTGCATTGCGAAGCTGAACACTGTTTTGCTTCGCGACAAGTGTTTGTTCTCAAGGGCCCTTCGGACTACAACCGCCGTTCGCTGACACTTCAAAAGCGAGAACCTCATATGGCTTTGCTTTCGAGGTGCGGAGTGTTGGTAGATTAGTTAGCAGATTGCGACCTTTCCTCCTTCAGAAAAGAAGCAGGGAACCCATTGAGGATATCGCAATGGTGGGATGATTTATGGCAGGGCACATCAGGGAATCTCGCTTGTAGGGAACATTTACTGATTAAAACCCGTTGTGCATTTAATAAATAGGCGTAATATTAAACAAATGGCGGTTAGGTGTCATGTTCGCAAGCCAATTGCTACGCTCAGTCTAGCACAAGGATTGATTGATTTATGGAGGTTTACGTCCTAAAACCAGTTTCGATTATGAGAGACGCGGTAGTGGAGGGCTCCGGAAATTTTAACCACCTGGGGTCTTTTAACGTGCACTGTCATCGCGCAGTATACGGGCCTCAACATTTCGCTCCATCGAAATGCAGCCGCCGCGGCCGGGATTGTAGAGTAAATGGCCATTTATGTTTTGCCTTGCGTCAGACAGCGCCCCGTGTATGTTGAATCGTCCGCATGTGGCTGGCATTGATGAAATGGAGGCAGCGCTGCGTGAGATATGGACGCCATCTGGCCATGATATCAGAAAACGCAAGAAGCTTGCGTAGTACGCAGAGCTACTGGTAGGTGTCAGCAACGTGTCGTTTAACCGAAGCGTAGGAAACGTCCGCTTTTTCGTTCATAGCATCGCATTTTTAGCGCATCCTAACAGGCGCTAGGGTCTTCAGAATTACGCATCTATGTATTTTCTACTAAAGGAACACACCATCTAATACTTACGTATTGATGTTGCACCTCAGATGTGTGTAATATTTGCTCTTTGGTCGACTGTGTTCACAAGTATGAATGCAGCTACCAGTTCAAGATGGGTGGTCGTTGAGGAAGTGGTTAAACTTTCGCCATTCTACTGAATCGAAAAGCAGGACACACACACACACAGACAGACAACCCAAAATTTCTGCGTTGAAGTATCCCAAGAAAAAGTATCGTCTTTAAAAGGCGTAATATTGAACAAACGGCGGTTAGGTGTCATGTTCGCAAGCTAATTGCTTCGCTCTGTCTACTACAAGGAGTGATTGATTTATGGGGTTTTACGTCCTAAAACCAGTTTTGATTTTGAGAGACGCCGTAGTGGAGGGCTCCGGAAATTTTAACCACCTGGGGTCCTTTAACGTGCACTGACAAAGCACAGTATACGGGCCTCAACATTTGGCCTCCATCGAAATGCAGCCGCCGCGGCCGGGATTCAATCCCGCGACCCTCGGATCAGCCGCCGTGTACCATAGCCACTATACCACTGTGTCGGGGCCGGTGTAGTGCAAGGAAAATATGGACAAAATAACAGCAAGTACTACCAGAAGCGGATTATATGAATGCCTATTTAGAGAGCATGTGAAATAAAATACCTTGTGAATGTGTAATTAGCGTTCCCATTATCGGCTCCCATCTAGGAGAACACACTTTTCCCATAGCGCGTGTTTTGACAAGTTCACCATCCGAATAAATCCCGAAGAAAATATTCCTGCGTGCCACCTAGATATAAGCACTGTTGTACTATCATTTTGCAGCGCTCCTTCCACTAATCTGTTCCTAGTACCCAATGGAGTGCAGCAGGATATTCATTTATTTCATGTATATGATGGTGCATCACTGAGGGAATGATAATCATTAAAGCTTCATACGAGTCGTCTTTAGATAGGGCATTAGCATTAACTATGCATAGCACAACAATGTACTTGACGCTAATGCTTCCTTGGCCAAAGGCCTTAAGGCGTGACATTTCTTGCCAGCTCAGCGCATATTTCTTGAAGGTTAATGCGTTCGTAGAAAAAAGTAGTGCGAGTTATCCCTTCTACGTCAAATAATTTCAATACCGCTTTGGACGGTTTAATTCTCGTAGGCTTCTCGACTTCTTTTCTGTACGATCGATACAGTGCACGTTTCACTACTTGATAACTTGAAAGTTTAGCTATAGCATAGCTGGCGGAACTATTTCGTTTAACATGGCAGCTTCAAGGGGCATCGTAAACTTCAGAGGGGGGCAAGTCTTCTTAGTGTCCTCTTCAGTCGGGTCCTTCTGTCTAGAATGTAACATACTCTACATGTATGTTCCAAATGGATAGAACATATGCGTACATATGTCTATCACCTAGATCCCCTAAAGGGACCCTGGAAACTTTGAAATTTGTTAATATTTTACAGTTGTATTGTGCCGGTAGCACAAGTCGTTCTGGTCATCAGTAGGCCAATATCAGAATACATCATTCCGCGCGTAATTTCTCGCAATGTTTTTAGGAAGCCCAGCGTTAGAGGCCGTCGCAGCTCAACCACGCTTTAGAGTATTCAACTGCCACTGCCCAATGATCGCGCAGTGGGCAAGCAGCGATTGGCAGTCGTGCCCTGCGTTGTGACCACCTCAAAAAATATCCAGCAGAATCGTCGTAGCACGTGGTCATGCACAATCCCGTCGCCAGGGCGCTGGTGCAGAGGGTAGTACTACGGAAGCCAGAGCCACAGAATAGCGCTAGACGCTACACGCAGGCGTCGGCACCACTGCTGTGATATGCGTCGCCGTTGCTCGCGTCGCTTCGCAGCTCAGTCAGTTGAGGAGGAGCAGAGGTGGTAAAGACGAATGCAGCACAAAATGCCCGTAGCTCCCTTTCTGCAATACACTATGCTTATTTCATGTAGTGAATAATTTGATAATGACTCAGCCTAGCGTGAGATGCCTTGCCAAGATAGTTTTTCAAGGTACCGTTAGTTTTGTTAGCATTTATTTTAGCCTATGTAGTTATTTTGCAGCGGGATTTTTTCTTTCTGAGCGATTCTATCTGAAACATTCTCGAAACGAATTCGACAGTGACGACTGAGTCATAGCAATCGCCATCTGATTCTCAGCGCTCACATTATGCTTTAAACACGTAGGTGCTTACTGAGGTAGTCCATCGTCTTCCAATTCAGCTGCAATCAGCCTGCAATACATTGCGGAGCGAAATGCAAAGATTGGAGACAGTACTGTTAAATCTCTGTTATGCTAGACACATCGATGTGATGCCAGCAGAAGATGCGTTCAATCATAAGAACTGTTATTTGTAGCATTTTCATTGCTGCGTGGTTATGATGAGAAAGGGTGAACATCATATTTTGGAAAGTGAAGAAATGAAACCCGCCTTCACATTGCCTTAACCCGCAATCCTCAGTACCTCCCTGGATTCAGTTTGGCACCTGCAACCTCCAGGTGCCGCACTATATACAGGGAGGTACTGCTGCGACATTTATCGCATCCACATTCTCGGTTCAACTCTTTAATGAGACGTCGGCCAATCCTCTAAAGAGCATTCGTGCGTCGCGACAAGAACTGCGCAGCTGAAGGATTTCGTTACACCCGGTTCGCCATTGTGTGCAGTCTGTTCCTCCTGCGAGCGCACGTTTCCGAACGACTTTTGAAGAATTTTTTGAATGCCCCCATCCATACGAATTGCTCCCTAAGGGCGTTAGCCTTTCGAGAGTGCTACTGCCCTGAATGTCACAGGAAGAAGCCATAGACCATTGTCAAGGCTAGTGCCCTTGTGGACATAGCCCAGGGTCATCGTTGCTCTCTCCTCTGTCCGCATCTACATTCCATAAGTAAAGCGTGTCCGACAGCCATCCTCGCCGAGAAGTATTGGAGAAACTCGATCGCATTTAGAGCCCTATAGAGCCACGGCCGTATCTTAGGGCACGTGCTAAGTGGTATGGCTGTGTCACCAATACAGCACTGTCAATATACCGATGAATGCTGTATTGTATATGTCACAAAGTTGGTTTTTGTTGAGCATTAGAAAGTTTAACTGTATATTGCTCAAGTTCGCGCGTAATAGCTTTTTTTCAACAATTATCATGGTCCACGTTGAATACCGTGGATTTGACTAGTCTGCAAAAGAAAAATGTGGCAGGGGTGTTTGCTATTTCTAAACGTAATGAAGTATAGAACCGGTCAGTTATATAGTTCTCTTTGAACGAGCGAAGCACAGAACAAAAAATGTCACGCAAACGAAAAAATGCCATTCTGCTCCTACCCTTCCAAGAAAGCAGGGTAGGAGCAGAATGGCTTATGAATGCAAACGTGACCGGTCAGAAGATGGCGTCCAAGGCGTGACAGTAGGGACCAGCCCATTTCTGGCTCAAGTTCGTTGTATGTTCAGTGGCTCGGCTGGCGAACGCAGAAAAAGTGCTCGTTTGTTGCACTTCCTTCGTGCTCAACACCTGGTCTGTCTGTGACAGTCATCACTGCCTTAATTCTAGCTCATCTCCAGGAGTCCATGCCCCCACTTGTACATGACACTCCCCTATGTCAGTCCATAAGGAATGGTGAAACAATACTTGGAGACAGTTGCTTCGCGAGTGTTGTTTTCTAGTCTTGTGACACGCTAGGAGACGACACACATTTCGCTCCACACCATGGCATCATATGAAACGTCGGTCTGGCGACCTTTCCAAATTTCGCATTGTCAAAAGTGCGATAAGAGGAGAGAGAACGTGTGTCGCTGTTCTTGTGCAGGAGCACTCGATTTTTTGTGCGACGCTTCGCATAATCCTGTGCAGGTCCTACATGCCGACAGCAGAAGCGGCTCCCGTGGCAGTGTCGATGCGAGTCAGCGCAGCGACACAGTCACGACACTTTCGGGATATACGTTCGAATATTGTTACCGCATGGAGCGGCACAAAGACCCTCCCCAAGCTTTCACTGGTCCCGTGCACAACCTGGCGCTAGGTGGGAGATGCCTTCCCTATTGACCGGTGGGTGTCCGGCGGCAGGTTTCGAACCACCGACCTCTTGTAGCCGAGGCAGTCGCCTTAACGATTGCGCCACGGTTACGGTAAAGGTGTGATAAAGTGGGGCGTTTCGGCAAACCTTGCATTTTTTATTCAGTATTGCTCCTCCTAGTTCACCCCGGCGACTGCGTGAGCGCTCCCGTGTTATACAGGCTGGGCGAATGGCATGACCATCTTTAAAAACACTTTGTACTCATTCTACAAAATGTCTTTCCCACCACTCCAGTTTTAGCGAGAATTGTACATTTCGTGATCTTAGCGACCTTTTGGGGACTTTGAAGCATTGAAGTATGCGAACTACCTGGTACGATGTTTATTATGCCACCAACATATAATCAGCATTACAGAAAAAGCTGCGAATTGCTACCCGCGTTTCAAGGCAGTTACATCAACTGAAAATGAAAGCATCACTTCATGTGCCTTTTAAAAAGAAATTTTATGCCAAGCTTTCAAATTATGAAGAAGCGTGCTACCAGCAACCAGCACACGAGTCATCTGAACCATGATACATTTGTCAACAAAAAATAAAACACAGTTTTCAGCCACAACCGTGTCTTACCGTCGTAAAAGCGAAGCCGGTCTCCGCCTCTTCATGTGAGCACACAGCTTTCCTCACCGCTCACCCACTGACAGACCTCTGCAACAAAAATCTGTATGTGCGCTGCAATAGCACAGCGGACATGTGCATGCAACGGCACAAGTTCGCGGATATTTTTGTGAATATCCTACCTCCCCACTTCGTACAGATCCTGGTAGCTCAAGTCAGGTTCTCGATATGCTGATATGCTGCATAATAATCGACGAAGGCACATATGTTACGACTACCAGGTGTCTGGTTTTAGTGGGGCAATACCTCAGTGCTGCTCACAAGATCAATGCGATGTCGTTCCTTGCTCTCATTGATTGAGAGCATGGTCTGGATGTGGCAATAGACAAGGCACTGAAAAACCTCCATACGCATATGGAATATGACGAAATGCTTCTCCTCGGCATATGGAGTGAACGACGCCCTAGTGAATACGGGCGGCAACAACGCAGCGCCGACTTAAGCTTTGGAAACAAACATTAGCACTCTAACAAGTGTAATCCCTGGTCGTATACCATAGGTGGCGATTACAGTAGTCAAGATTTTAAACACACAAAAAAACAAACTTTGCTTGCAGGCGGAGGAGAAAGGAAGGAGAAAGGCTGGGAGGTTAACCTGGACTTAGCCCGGTAGGCTACCCTGCACTGGGGAAGGGGAAAGGGAGGGAAAATTCTGGAGGAGAGAACAAGCAAAAAAAACTAAAAAAGTTACAGTGATGCTGACATTATGGAGGTTGTTTGTCCATTTTCAAGGACGGTTAATTAGTCCAGTAGCATTAAGAAATTGCAGCAACGCCTTTGTTGCTTGGCGTAGCTGAGATGCACAGCGCCATGAATCTAAGATCATGTGAACTTTGCTTATAGGTGTCTAATGCAAGAATGCACGCAAACATAGGCGGAACAATGTCCTAAATGCGCTGCCTCAAGACATCCGCGGGTACTCCTTACTCACAAAGAGTAGAAAGGAATATGAGTCTGTCTGGATAGATATCGCATAGCGCACACTACCATGACATACGGCCATCAAGTGTTTCAGTACTGTTTGCTTGAGGGCAGGGACGCGGCATGAGATTTTACGAAGGATGCGAACACGTTGTCAAGCTAATAGCTCACTTGCGATAGTTAGGTCACCGAACATCCATCTTATATCAAAGTCCACAAGTAAATATCCGTAAGTCGAGGAGGCAGTTCAGGGTGGCTCTAAAACGTCACCGTAGTCTACTTTGTAGAGATATAGTTCCTGCTAAATACATAGAAGGAGAAGAGAATAGCAGCACGCAACAGAAAAAAAAAGATCGGGCTGTTACGTAAAAGCTTTCGTTTTTAATCGACGTAGAGTAGATTTTCCTTATCCTGCGAAAGCTGATAACAATTATTGCTGTTGTCTCAGGCACAAAACCAGCCAGGGGCTATGAGGCACACCCCATGGTGGAAAGCTGAGGTTCTTTAACGTGCATCTGAATCCAAGTATGCGGGTTTTTTCTTCGTTTGAACCCGATCAAAATGTGACCGCTGCGACAACAAGCCGATGCCTAGACCTCGACCTTAGCAAGACAGGATTTTAGTGCTAGGCAAATGTGGTGAGTTATTTTCAAAAGTCTGAACCGGCTTTGTGCTAGGGCATTGTTCCTGTGAAAACCAGTAGCCTTCGTCTGCTTAATGTCAGAAAATATACATAATTGTGCTAGCATAGGCTAATGTACGATGCATATACCCGCCTCACAGGAGCGGTATGCCTATCGCTTTAACCTTTAATATGGCGTACGCGATGAACGAGGAGTGCAAGAACTGACGCAGATGACTGAACTTGTGTTCGAATAGGCAGCATATATATATAGATAGCACCCGTATCACATTTTAGATGCTCTGAGGTCGTTTGAACAATACTTGCCGCTTTTAAAGTCATATAGCATTCTCTTCTTTTAAAAGGCATCTTGAGAGCACTGGCATCTCTTCAAGGTAAGCTGCGAAGTTAGAAAATTAAACATTTAGTTTCTCAGTGGGCAAGAAGCCTTAGGGTAGCCTGCTCGACGATCATTTGATAAAGTATTAATTCCAGGGATTTTATGCTTGAACTACGATATAATTATGTTTGACGCTGCGCCAGGGGGCTGAGCAGATTTTGTCAAACTGGTCTTACTTAAAGGGCAAATAAAACACAAAGCAGACGGGCTTTCCCTTCTTTTCTCCATCAAAAATGCAACCCCCGCGGACAGCATCTAGCCAACGTTCGTCAGATCTACAGCCTTGAATTATAGCCACAGTATCGGCGAGGTGGTTTTGTTTCGAATAATACACGCTTATGAAAAGTCAATGAACGAAAATGTGATAGCATGTTGCAGAGTGCACTGCTTTCATATTCCAGAGAAATAAGTCCCGTGTTGGAATGGGCGGTCAATGATTATTTTCAGGACTGAATATTTCGAATGGCCCTAAATGCTACTTGCTGTATCCTTTGCTATCGTGCTGCCCATTGTTAGTGCGTTTAGCACAATATTGTCGCAAGATAGCAGAAGGGCTTACACAGCAGTGTTACGAGGAAGGTAGCAGAGGGGCTCACTCTGTACGCAAGACTCAGGCGAAGGCAACGAAGTGGTCGGACAAGTATCGGGCAAAAAACAATACTGTCTTCGTAAATTCACTATGCTAATGATTTATAAAATGTACATGCGCCCGATTCTAGAATTTGGTTGTATTCTATTCTCTGGCTGCCCTGCTTATAAAATTAATCCTCTGGTTGTATTAGAGCGTGAAGACTTGCGTCTGTGTCTGGGACTCCCTAAGTTTGTCGCAAACAATGTTCTGTACCAAGAAGCGCGCCTACCAACATTGCCCTGCCGATTCCGCATCTTAAAGGTAAAAACGTTTCTAAAATTTTACAGCGTTCTGTTTAGACGATCGGAATATGTCTTTATAAAGGATCCTGATTGATTCTTCTTAGCTCATTGGCCACGCTTTCACACACCCCAAATTTTTTTTGTACAAAAACAGTTAGATAGCATAAACGTGAATATTAGAGAGGTAATTGCAATAGCGGAATCAAATCAGAATATAAATATAGAGTTCGATAATATGTTCCCCAATAATTCTAAATTTCATTACCACAAGCTCTTAAACAACTTGTTGCAAGATTAGCTTGCTCAAGCACAAACTAAATACATAATAGCCACAGATGTTTCCGTGATAGAGGAAAAGGCAGGGGTTTGAATTTTCTTCTCGTCACTCACCTGGTCGTATGCATTAAGACTCCCAGATTACACCCCTGTATTTGTAGCTGAGCTTGTAGCGATAATCTTAGCCTTGGGGAAACTCCCGCCAGATGCAGTCAGTGCGGTGACCTTAACAGATTCTCTTTCAGTCTGCACTACATTAAGAGCTTCTCCTAAGTCTGCTGCCCTCCAGACGTTCCTCACTTTAGTCCCTCCACAGATAAACCTAGTAAAATTATTGTGGGTTCCTGGCCATAGTGGGTTAAATCTTAATGAGATGGCCGATTCGTTAGCGAGAGCATCGCTTAACGGACCAGTAGTATCGGTTCTTCCAGCATTAGAATTTCCTACTGCGCTAAGATGCGATAAGATGGGCATATGCGATACACAGGGACGCCATTGAGACAATAACAACATGGACAGAATTTCGACATCTAAAATTCTCGTAGAAAAGACAATGGTGTCCGTCGCAACAAGCTGAAGTGCTGATTACGAGATTACGCTGCAGAGGCCCTCCATTAAATCTTTACTCGCACAGGGCTGGTCTGGTGATATCGCCTCTGTGCCCATTCTGTCTTGAAATCGAAACAATTGACCATTATTTTTTAAAATTCCGCCATTATACATCAGTAAGAAAGAGGCAACTGGAAATTGCGCTTTCTAAATTTGGCCTAACATTGTCATTGGAAGTCATTCTTACTTTTGGTGCCTCGGTATTGGGCTTCAGCCACAGGGACATATTTGATGCAGTATGCGCATTTATAAAGGCCTCAAAACGACTACGTTTGTGATTATTCACATTCCCAAATTCTTAACTATGGTAAAGCATATACATTAAGAAAAAAGGAAAACATTACCTGTTTTGATGGTAGAAGTGCACAAATAGTCTACATAGTTTTTTATCCCTCTGTTTTACTTTTCTGCCGATTATTATTAATTTATTATTCTATTTTATTCATCATGTTCTGGTATTTGCACAATATACCAGATAAAAGTTAAGCACTCCAGGTCTTGGCCAATCCCCCGTAGTGGGTATGCGCCATATTTGAAGGATCATCATCATCATCATCAGTATCGGGCCTGCCATTAGTGTTGGCTGGCAATTGCCTGTTGACAGAATTGACAGAATTCCAGCAGCAGATCTCTTGCCCACCCACGCTGAAGCTCTTCGTCACCTTTTGGAGTCCTACGCCGATCTATCCGACTTCAACGACCGCCCTTTAGGCCACCCCTCCGTTGTCATGCACACAATTGATACCGGTGGCTCCAACCCTATTCACCGGCGCCCTTACCGCGTTTCGGCCGCCGAACGTGCTGTCATCCAAAAAGAAGTGGAAAAGATGCTCGCTAAAGATGTCATTGAACCGTCCTCAAGTCCTTGGGCTTCTCCTGTTGTCCTCGTGAAAAAGAAAGACAACACTTGGAGATTTTGTGTCGATTACAGACACCTCAACGCAAAAACTAAGAAGGACGTTTACCCCCTGCCGCGAATAGACGACGCGCTCGACTGTCTTCATGGCGCAAAATATTTCTCGTCCATTGACCTTCGATCGGGGTATTGGAAGATTGCTGTTGACCCGCAGGACCGAGAAAAAACGGCATTTATAACTCCCGACGGGCTCTGCCAATTTAAAGTAATGCCGTTTGGTCTTTGCAATGCGCCGGCAACCTTCGAACGCATGATGGACTCTCTCCTACGCGGCTCCAAGTGGTCAACTTTATTGTGCTACTTAGATGACGTCATCATTTTTGCACAGACATTTGCGAGCCATCTCGACCGCCTTTCTACCATTCTCAGCCTATTCCGTAACGCTGGTCTCCAGCTCAACTCTTCCAAAGGCCGTTTCGGACGCCGTGAAATAACTGTACTGGGACATCTTGTCAACTCCGCTGGCGGGCATCCTGATCCCGATAAAGTCAGCGCCGTGAAAAACTTTCCTGTACCTTGTTCGCTTAAAGATGTACGAAGTTTCATCGGGATGTGCTGGTACTTCCGCCGCTTTATTCGGAATTTCGCCGAGATCGCTCGTCCCCTCACTGCGCTATTGAAAAAAGAGGCCGTCTTCACCTGGCGCTTATCCCAGGCTTCTGTCTTCTCGGCGCCCAAAGACGCCCTCACAACTTCTCCGACATTTGCGCTCTTGACTCGACTGCAACCACTGAAGTGCGCACCGATGCCAGCGGTCATGGAATCAGCGCCGCCCTCGCACAGCGTCAGTGCGGCCGAGAATGCGTTATTGCCTACGCCAGCCGCCTTCTCTCCACACCAGAGCAGAACTACTCCATCACAGAACGAGAATGCGTTGCGCTTGTATGAGCCATTGCAAAATTTCGTCCCTACCTATACGGACGCACCTTTGCTGTAGTGACTGACCATCATGCACTCTGCTGGCTCTCCTCGCTCAAAGATCCTACAGGCCGCCTCGCTCTTTGGGCTTTCCGTCTCCAAGAGTACTCGTTCTCGGTCGTTTGCAAGTCTGGTCATCGCCACCAGGACGCCAATTGCCTGTCACGTTATCCCGTTGATCGGCCTGCAGACGCCGAGAAAGACATTGAGGCATGCATTTGTCCATATCCGATTTACGTAACATAGGCCACGAACGACTCCGAGACCCAGCTTTACGCTCCATCGTGAATAGTCTCGGTTCTGGAGCTACAAGTCCACTCTGCATGTTCTGCCTTCCCGATGGGATCTTGTACCGCCACAATATGCACCCAGATGGGCCTGGACGCCTTCTCGTCGTACCCTCACACTTGCGGTCTGATGTCCTTCGCCAGCTTCACGATGAGCCAGGTGCCGGTCACCTTGGTATTACACGCACGTATGATCGCATACGGCGCCACTTCTTCTGGCCCGGCCTCTACCGTTCCGTGCAGTGATATGTCGGCAGTTTTGACGCATGTCAACGTCGAAAGCGGCCAGCTATGTTGCCAGCCGGTCTTCTTCACCCCATTGACATTCACGTCGGACCTTTCTACCGCGTAGGACATTCCCGTCGGAACTTTCTACTGCGTAGGACTCGACCTTCTCGGTCATTTTCCCACATCCACATCCGGGAACAAGTGGATTGCCGTCGCGACCGAATACGCGACACGATACATGCGCTCTTCCCACCAGCTTCGCCACGGATGTCGCTGACTTTCTTCTTTATGAAATCATTTTGCAAGACGGTGGTCCTCGACAGCTCCTTACCGATCAAGGCCGGTATTTTTTGTCCCGCGTCGTTCAGGTGCTCCTTCACTCCTGCTCCACAAAACACAAGGTCACAACAGCCTACCACCCTCAGACGAATGGTCTTACGGAGCGTCTGAAGCGAACTCTCACCGACATGCTGTCGATGTATGTTTCCGCAGACCATCGCGACTGGGACGCAACTTTGACCTACGTTACCTTTGCCCATAATTCTTCAAGGCATGACACCATTGGTTATTCTCCATTTTACTTGCTCTACGGCCGCGAGCCCTCACTGCCTCTTGACACGCTACTTCCCACCTCCAGTTACCCTGCTACGTACGTTCATGACGCCATAGCGCGAGCCGCCGAAGCACGTGAAATCGCCCGTGAACGCCTCACCATGTCTCAAGCCGCTCAGAAAGACCTGTATGATCGCCGCCACAGAGACGTTTCTTATTCTCCCGGATCCCTCCTACCTTTATGGTCCCGATTTCGCCGTCTTGGTCTCTCGAAAAGCTGTTATCCCGCTACGATGGCTCCTATAAGGTCTTACGCAAGGTCACTGACCTCACGTATGAAATTGACCGAGTCGTCGACCCAGACCAATCTACGAGACCACCTTCTACAACTGTACACGTCGCGCGACTGAAGCACTATACGCCTGCCACCTCTACGCTGCACTGACAGGCGCCGAGTCGGCGCTTTTACGCCGGGGAGTAGTGTCGCAAGATAGCAGAGGGGTTTACTCTGCAGTGTTAAGAGGAAGGTAGCAGAGGGGCTCACTCTGTACGCAGGACTCAGGCGAAGGCAAAGAAGTGGTTGGACAAGTATCGGGCCTGCCATTAGTGTTGGCTGGCAATTGCCTGTGTACATATTGTAAATACACGTATCTCCGTAACAGTAATATCAAGACCTACTTTTCAGGGCTATCTATAGGGTTACGGTTTTTTTTTATCATAATAGTCTGACTGAAATATTAGATGCACGGCCCCTACAAAATGGACTGTTTCCTTTTCTACTAAGCAATTCGGCTTGTCCACAGTCGACACGTGTAGCGCTACGCGCTGACCAACCAGGTGTATTTCGCGTAGAGATATGCCTCCCAATGTGCGACTTTGCTGGATGCGACGGAGTCCAAAATTCACGAATTTTTTTCGCTGCGCTTATATCCGTGTTGCTGACACACACACCATTTTGCAAAACAATGAGGCGCGCGCAAAAGCATGAAAAGGATGCACTTGTGTAACAAGAGATAAAGTCCCTGTGGTTCAAAAAGTCTTGATCATTTTAGGACGTTCGTCAAAGTCAAGGACGCCTTTAATGTTACCGGATAGATGGGACAAATGAGCTAAGAAAGTTGCTCAGGTAGCGCCGCAGTAAAGCTAAATCCCCGTGATCTATGAAAGTAACTAAACCCTCCTCTTGACACCGTGATTTCTGTGCATCAAACTATGTGTTTAGACGTTTAAATGTAGGATGGACATGAACCACACACTGTACCTTATTTTGCAGTGGACTTACGGCCGCTCAAGAAGAAAACACTTCACCATATTTCTGAAGGTCGCGAGCTGGCAGCCAGCCGAGCGTGCCCAATGCTTGTATGCTATGCTGCAGTCCATGCTTGGTGGCGTGTAGTATGAGCTTGGCATAGAGTCATTGGAAAAATTAGCGTCGCGTCTCTTTTACGTCACTCAACGACGCTGCGATCGGCTCACTTGCCTCGCGTGCTCTTCTGCCATATCGCTTCCAGACATTTTAGGTGTGCGACAAACGCACATCGGACTCTTAGCAGTACTCCGTTGTTTCGCGATATCAGCCGAATGAAACCTGGCGAAGCTTTCCTATTTTTGTGTGTAAGATTGGTGACAAGTAGCAATGCGTCCTGCGCAACCGCCACACTCTGGCACGGCGGTTGCGCCTACACTTCCTCAACCGGCGTACTGCCCTCACGGAGCTGCTTGGAACTGCTGCGCCACTTTTGAAAACTAGTGCATTCAATCCAAGCCACGTCGAATCAACTTTGAAGTGCTCGCCACAATCGCGGGCTTACCACCATGTATTCTCCAGAATGTTTAGCTGCACCTCTCAGAGTTGAAAACGTGGCCCCTCTTGCTCAATTTTTGTCAGAAGTTTGATATGCCTTTGCTTGGCCGTCTGTCCTGGATTTGGACGATCTGTGATGGTAAAGGTATGTGGCTGTCAATGTGCGCGGAATAATGTAGACCTTTCGAAGAGAATTGACAGCTCAATGTTTGCTTCATTAGTGCAGAATACTTTCAGTGTGTGTTTGATAAATGAAAGGTTCTCCTCTCCTACGATGGAAAGGGCCCCCTGACTCTGTTGGCTGTCATCATTTAGCAAACCATGTGCCGTCATCATCTAGAAGACCAAAAGTACACCAGCACAGCTCCACTACATGAACCAGTGATGTTTCATTAGTAATAGAATTTATGTTTTCGTCAAGTACATTGAATAGTCCATAATATTAAGTGCGCCCACCTGGAAATGCGCCAATTGTTTACGGTTATTTTGCAAACAAAACACGATATGCTGGTGAAGCGCCGAGACCGGCCTTTACACTGTACTATACGTCCACCGTACATCGCATTTAACGATGTATCTAAGGTGGAAACAGCAGATAGGAACGCATTAACGAGGGCTGGAGCTTCTTGATGCAGTCGTTGCTGTCTTCCAGTCATAGTAGAGCCGCTATACCAAGAAAAACGTCTGCTACAAACCTAGACTACCTCTCCACGTGCACTATATTTTCGATGAATTAAGGGATCGGTCACAGTGCTCACTAATAAACAGTGGTTCTGGTCATTGTGCTATTTTTAGGCATTTAAGGCATCATGTGTTCTGGCAACGTGTTCGCCATCTAGAAGTAAAGAATTGCTTCCCACTAGGGATGGTGAATCACCGGTAAAACAGAGCCTAAAATGCAGGCGATGAGCTAATGGACACAATATGCGGTGTGGACGTGCTCCTTCAGAAATATGTTTGCACGCGGTGCTATTCTGAAGATGGGGTACCTGATATACAAGTGCCACGAGAATATTCCCTTTACCAAAGAGCCATGTGAACACAGATTAGATTGCGTAAGCGATATGTCATATATACGTGTATATTTGAAATTCCTCAATAATTTCAGGTTTTCGTCCAAGCGAGATGGCCAAATCGGGAAAGTTGGCAGCATGGCTGATGATATGGGCTCTATGTGCAATAATGTAAGTGATCCGGACAAATACAAGCATCACAAATAATAGCGTAGACAGCCTTAAAGCATAACATCAATAACGCCGCCACGAGAGTACAGCGGGAAGGAAGAAAATCTTTATAACACGAAAAAGCTATCTTGGGCTATAAAATAGCGGGCAGTGCCATGCTTAAAGGCACCACAACACCAAATTTCAAATGTGAGATGTTTGTGCCGTTTCAACGATCTGCCGACGAAGGCACTTCGGACCGAGCATTATTTGTGAACGTTCCCTCTGAGATACTTTAATACAGGTGTAATATAAGCGCGAATACTCGTTTGAGTTTACAGCGTTTCGTACCATCGCAACTGGTACGACACTGTTAATAGTCTACTTCGCACGTTTCACGAGTGAAGGCGGGTACCTCAAACGTCAAAAAGAAATGTCGTCGGGCACTACTGTGGCATAGCAAGACGGTCTTTTCAAATGCGAAGCATTTCTTAGCGGGGGCATGTCCCGCGGCGTCGGCGTCCGCACTCACACTGCGCATGCGCCTCTCCTCCTTCCATCTCTCCAACAGCTGCGCGTTACTCTCTCCACTTCTCTCCTACCACCAGCTTGCGCTTCTCCTGCGTTCTCGCTTCTGCTCTGGCGGGGCATGCGTTACTCTCCTCCTCTAGTCTCCTCTCCTTTAAGTGTGAATATAAAGCGGGTAGAGCGCTGCGCACGTTGAGTTCAGCACTCGCTTCGGTTCACTCCGTTTAACTCCGTTGATGCTTCCGATGACGTGTGATGGTCCGATGACGTTCAGTCAACGCGAGGTACCTACAACTGCCCCCAACTGCTGGCCAACGTAGCAACGCCGAGCACTGTGCCGTTACCGTCTACGACGTTAACGTCTTGACAATGTACCTTGCACCCAACCTCTCGTGCCCAGCCATGGAGACGTACATCGACGAGGCCATGGGTGACTACCAAAAGCAATACGCAGACACACTTCCTTTCATGCTGATTGGCGACTTTAATGTCAACGTCATGAAGAGCGACTGGATCGTTGAGTACATGTCATCAACCACTCGCTGCAACACGTATCACACGACGACCGAAAACAACAGCCAACTAGCATTCACGGCAGATGCATTCATCGCGCCTTTACCAATTTCAAGATCCACCGGGCCCACTCCACCAAGACCCCTCAGTGCCCTCACGGTTCCCTTCAGCGACCACAAAGCCATGCTCATGAATGCAAAGTGCACACCTCAAGTACTACACGCGGCTCCCGCTGCAACCTTCGTTAACCGTTTCACCTTAGTCTACGCGATTAAAACAACGGAACCCCCCCCCCCCCCCGATGCTTCGCATCACCTCAGGGTTCCCTTCGGGAAGATGCGGCTTTTTTTCTCATTCATCGTTTCTTACTGGTATATCAAGTATACGTTCAATAGCGTTTTATTCGGTGTCGAGCGTGTTATTTAATACTGGTGTCACACGGGCGCTTCGAAGGCCTTCGAACCAACAGTTCATCGACTCAAAAGTAACGGTTGCGTGGACAGTCTATCGAGCTCGATAGACTATCGACTCTACGGACATCGAAAGCGACCATGTAGCAGCTAAAACGTGATTTTTGAGTCGATGGACAGTTGGTTCGAAGGTCTTCGAAGCGCCCATGTGACACCAGTATAAGGCACGCGGCATACGAAGGTTGAGTACACGCTTGGCGAACGAACGATCAGAGAGTACGCTTCGCCTACATGCGGAGCTTCGCCATGCGCGCTCGCAAGAGATCGTGCCTTTCTCATCGAAAATCATGCATATCCCTACTTCATACTACAGTAACAGTGTAAATAAGAATTTGGTTTCGCGAGTAGCGTGCACACTACAATGGCCGCCGCCGCCACAGACTACTCCGATGGCTAGGCCTAGCCAGGCGGACGCCGTTAACGTCGACGCGTTCGTGGCAAGCGCTAGTTGTCGTAGCGTCGCACTATTTTTTACCGAGAGGATACATTTGGAACCCATGAAAATCAGTGAAGATGTGCGACATCTCTTGCATATCGCTCAAGAGAAGAGCACCGCTGATAAACAAGCTAGCGCTCTCCAAAAACGACCGGTGAAAATATTCACCTGTGAAATATACTTTACATCACGGCTCCCGACTGCGCGAGTGGCGTTACATTGGGGAAAGCAATGGCTTCTGTTAAAGATAACAGCACAATCACGTCTTATTTCGCATCAGAAACGAAATGTCAATATTTTTCAAGCCTTATTGAGCGGCAACGCTACGAATAATGCCGCAGCTTCGCTGTCGAAGCGGCGGAGAACGAACCGGAAGCCGCCGGTGTGATGTTCACACGCGGCCAGCGCTGCCATAGGGTTCGACTATATGATGGTTCGAATCATCGACGACCAAAATTCCGCTTGCTTCAATTGCGTGGATGCTACATCGGACTGCGATAGCATGACACGCCACGATTGCATCCAGCAGACAAATTCAGCAGTGCAGTGGCTTCGCGACGTCACCAAATCTTGAGCACAAGCGACCACGTATGCTCTCATTTCCGGCCAGCCGCCCAGTGGCGCTTCTTGCTCACAATATCCGACGCGCGTTTCGGAGCTTCACTAAAATTCAACAGTACTAACGGCGCTGGTATTTATTAGACGTAAAGTTTGCAAATTTACTGCTTAATTCGCAAATAAAGGACGCCGTTCTACGTGTTACAGCATAAAGATCGCCAACAAAAGTCTGTCAGCATACGTCGTGAAGATATATGTGAAAGCAAGGGCTACGATTATACGGCTTCAACTGGTTTATGTCAAGTACGCTAGGTTTACCAGTTAAATGTCTTTCGGATGCGACTTAACCACACATGTCTAACAAACATTTGCACCTTTCTGCTATACAGCAATTCAAGAGTACTGGCCACCAAAATATAGTAATAAAAACCAAAATAATTTGGACTACGGCAGACACGCACCATGAATTTTTTTAGGAATTTGCTCCTCTTATCAATTCTCTAAGAATTCTACTATTGAAGAATCCTCACTGAAGAATAAACAAAAAATTGACGCGAGAGGGTGAAGTAGATCATATTGGAACAAATTTGGCAACGTTGTCGACCGTGAAAGAAATACAACGCCGGCTCTACGCAGAAGACAGGCCAGCTGCAGAAAGCAGATTTAGCTGCTAAAGATTACATTTGTATACATTAGGGTCGCGATGGTAATCGAACGCATGCCACCCGAGCGCGAAGCGCGTGTTGTATGAGGGAGCACGAAACGGTCTGTAATTTAAACCTTATCCGCAAAGGTATGAAGTAAGCGGATACACGCTTTGCAAAGGCGCCAGATTGTACATGCAGGAACAATTACGGGAATAGCAGTGAGGCACTACAATCATCCCGTGGTGCATAGTGCGGTATAGCAGTAGGGCGCTGTGCATTTTAGGGTGCAGCTGAGGTGTACTTTAAGCTTATTACAATAGCAAATAGTGTAAAACTACATGCGAGCAATAACCGTAAACGTCAGGTGGGGTGGGGTTTGTGCTGCCGTGCATAGAAGAAATGAGCTGATGCAAGGAAAGAAGCGAACGGATATCTGTCAGGTTAAGCACATAGCCAAGAACAATTTTACCGACTGTCGCATGGGTGTGGTTAATAAGATTCCTTTTAGCTGCGGACGTTTTTATGCAGGGCAAACTGCGCGTTGTATTAATCAAAGATTAATTGAACTTAGAAGGTCGCTATCAGGTGTAACGCCGTCTAATGTATCTTTGCACTGCCAGGTCTGTAGCTTCACGCCCGAGTAACACGAAACCGAGATCCTGTACAGACATAAGAATGAAGAGACGCCTTTCTTGGTCGAGGCCTGGCATATCAGTATTAGTGGAAGTGCGTGCGTGAGTCAGCCGTCGATTAGCTTAAACAGAGAGGAGATAGAATGCCTTAGCAATGTCTATTGCGTAGACCAGCACATGTAACCGTTTGACAGGTGGCGCTACCATTTCTAGCATGCGCAGATAAGCTGTGTGTCTTCTTTCTTTTTCGCCTCTCTGCTCTGCAACAGTTGTTAGTCGGCGTTAGTGTTGTTCACTTCTCCCCTTGTGTCCGTGTCTCGCACGACTCTTCTTTTGTCTATGGACCCTTATCAACTCACTCAACTTTCTGTCCTTTTAACCGTGAACTATTTTGGCAGGCAGCACCTACTATCGAACCACAATTCACGCCATACATGTTGGGCTCTGGGTGACAAGGAAATCAGGAAGGGTAATTAACGTCGGTTATTGCAGGCGGCGGTTAGAAGTGCGACTCTCGTATAAGAGAAAATACATTAAATGCTAAGCGCATCCAGTAGTTGCGTGGGAGAGGGGTGGTGGGGTGCAGTCGAGTCGGTCTTCTAGTCAGCTCGCTACCGCCTGTCGACCTTGTTGCGCGAAGAATCCGAGGCAGGACCAAATGATGGCCGAGCGATGACCAAAATGCGTTTTGGATGCTCAATGTCCATGATCTAAGGGGTGGTCTTATTTGGAATCCTCACTGTCGTGGCGCCTTGAGGGGCAGTGTGTTCGGTTCTGTTCACTTTTTCGCGGTAATTTGCGAAAGTAATTATTCATGTTCGCTAAGGTAGATATGGATTTTACTCGTATGTGCAGCTGCGCACTGCGTAATTCAACAGATAATGGACCATTTACTTCAGTGCGGGCACTAACTACTAACGCAGTGTGCACATTTACCTAATGTAATGCTATAATTCAAATGCCTAAATTGTTGCGATAGAGTAACGTTTTGTGATTCGCAGCCAAGTCGTCCGAATGGCACAGTGCGCGAACTACGTCGATCATAACTTTTTAACTCCTATCCTGACCTGCAATTTTTCGAAGCTTAGTGGACTGTTTTGGTACGTTTTCGCAAAAGATATTGTCTTTCTAAGCAAACGTTCTTGAACTCCTGCAACATGGGACGCAATTGAGGAATTTTAGTGAACAGTTTGATGGTACCGAATACATGCAGTCGTTTAAAATTGATTGTTTGAGTGTTCCATCTCGGAAGCTAACGGCACAGCAATTTATGTGGTTCTATGTACTCTCCCAGATGCGACAGCCTGCCACAGAGTCGAGAACAGAATGCGTCCCTCGAAGAACGATCTTACAAAAATGATTGCTGGAGACATGTGAGTAGTATGTGCCAAAATCGGAAATGAAAGGGAAAATTGGCATCCACCCGTTTTGTATCACATGGCTACAAGGAAATCCATGTGGATTTCTCAGCAATTAAAGCTTCCTAGTTGCTGAAAAATTCGTCCTTGTCCTCGGCAATTCGTCCCGGTCCTCATCCCGGTGCTCGGAACTAGGAAGCTTTCATTTAAATCCGTATGGATTTCCTTGTAGTCTTGTGCTACAAAACGGGTGGATGCTAATCTTCCCTTTCATAAATGTTACTCCACCATGCGGGTTTCCGCAGAACTCATTTGCCAAAATCGCAAAGTCTTCAACTTTTGCCGATTTTGGGTTTCACTCTTAAAAGAGGCTTTGCAGGGTCACAGACTCCACGATCCTCGAACATGTCGCCGGTTTCAACCTTGGCGAAAGAACACCCAATGTCAGAGATTTTCTCACTAAAGGAAGAGCGCTTCTGTTGGAGGGGACACGAGGAAAAGAACAGAAGCTGGCCTCGCGCGGGACCCCGCAGGTTCGGTGATCACACTAATGCCCCTTCAGTTTATCATGAGTTGTCTTGCTAGAATTTACAAATTGCAAAACTTGAGCCCTGTTATCTATGCAGAGACATTACGACCTCCTGCATTTGTGCGAGCGAAGGACAGATTTAAACAGCATTTCAGCGAAGTTCGAGATGCTGTTGTAATATATTTAGCTGCCACAAGGCTCCGATGGTGAGCAAGAAGTCGGAATTATTAATATATCTAACCATTGTTAAAGGTAGTCTACCAAAGGGCTTTGGCATCGAGGGGGATCACAGAGAATTAAGCGCAGCGGGAGTACTAGAGGCACTATTGTCATAGTCCATCCGATTTGAGACCTCCGGATGTCGATAAAAGGAATTGGCTGAGCCACATACCACTTAAAGACTAATACATCAGAGCACAAACACAGTCAGATTCAAACAAGACACTCGCAAGACGAGAGGCGTGAGGGAAGGCAGCACCACAAGACTGATGCTTTCCTTCATCATGCACCACGCTACATCGTCCTCATAAGCATCATCAGCCTGTCTACACCCACTGCAGGGCAAGGGCCTCTCCCATAGATCTCCAAGTATTACTGTCCTACGTTAACTAGGCCCACTTTATCGCCGGAAACTTCTTGATCTCACCTGTCCACTGAACTTTGTGCCCCCCCCCCCCCGCCCTGCCACGCTTGCCTTCTCTAGGAATCTGCTCACTTAGCATTATTGACCAACATTTGCCTTGTCTTCTAATTACATGGCCCGCCCACACCCACTCCTTCCTAATTTCTATTAATGTGTCCCTCAGATGTGTTTGTTCCCAAACCCACTCCACTCTCTCCTTGTCCCTTAAGGTTGCACCCACCATTTTCTGTTCCGTAGCTCGCTGCATTGTCCTCAATTTAAGCTGAACCCTGTTAGGCTCCAAGTTTCTGCCCCGTATGTGTGTACAGGTAAGAAGCAGCTGGTATACACTTTCCTCCTCAGACACAGTAGTAACCAACCATTTATTACCTGACAATGCTTGCCGGATGCACTACACCCCATTCTTAGCCTCCTAATTACCTTAGCCTCATGATTCGGATCAGGGCTCACTAACTGGCCTAAGTACACATATTCACTTACTAGTTGAAGTGTCTCGCCAGCTATCTCAAATCGATGTTCTTGTCCCAAGCAGTTGAACATTACTTCAGTTTTCTGCATATTAATTTCCAGGCCCACTCTTCTACTTTGCCTGTTTAGGTCAGTAATCATGCCTTGTGATGCATCCCCCAAGGTACTTTGTAATGCACTTTCATCAGTATATCTGAGGTTATTGAGGTATTCCCTATTGACCCTTGCACCCAGCTGTTCCTAATCCAGTGTTCTAAATAATTCTTGTAAACATGCTGGGAATAACTTTGGAGAGATTGCTTCTGCTTGTGTTATGCCCTTTCTTACAGGTATTATGCTGCTCTCCTTATGGAGAACTATGGTGGCTGTGGAGCCGTTGTAGAAACATGTTATATACGTGAAAGGTATATAACACTCATGACATGCATGTCATAATTTTCATGTTGTGACCTCTCATTTAGGTTCGTCTTATAGTCATATTGTCGCATACCAATTTTTGTAAACATCCCATTAGCCAAACGGCTAGGAGAGCACAATATCTTAGGCGGCTGGATAGATAGATAGATAGATAGATAGATAGATAGATAGATAGATAGATAGATAGATAGATAGATAGATAGATAGATAGATAGATAGATAGATAGATAGATAGATAGATACGCTGAAAGGCGCGGAAGTTCGCTAAGAAATGCTTCACATTTAAAACGCGCGCTACGAAGGGTGCGCCTACCAGAGCGGTGGCAGCAAGAGGATGGGCTAACTTGTGTGTGCAATCAGGAAATGTCGGCGATCTGCTCTGACGACGTGTCGTTACAGCTACAGAGAGAGTGAGGAGGAAGCGCTCTTTGAAAAGAGCGCTTCCTCCTCACTAAGTAAGCGCCAAAGTACTACTACACTCGTAAACGCTACGCGTCGCAGATGACTAGAGAACTTGGCTGAGGTATTCATCACGACATACGCTAGCATTAAAATGTGTTTTTCACGAAGCCGGTGTGGTTCCACACCCTTTCTGTCAGTAGTAGGCCTTCATATGACACCTTCCTCTTTTTTGCGTACCAAACCGACGCTTTGATATTCAGAGGCGCCTGCAGTGGAGGGCTTTGGAAATGTCGACCACCTGGTGTTGTTTGACGTGCACTGACATCAGACAATATATAGGCCTCAACATTTCGCCTCCATCATATTACAGCGGCCGTAGCCTGCATTCGTTCCCTCGACCTTCAGATCAGAAGCAGAGTACCATAACCACTATAGACTTCTGTGGCGGAGCTACAGATAATTTTCGAATATGCGACGTGATAGAAACGTTCGTAGTTTCTACGTGTGATTGAGTCATCGTAACTAGCATGACTATTCCTATGCTCTGGCGCTCGGTACAGAAACCTGCAAAAAGCATGCAAGTTGATAGCAACGGTGCGGAAGGCTTTCATGACGAGAAACGTCATTACGCCCTCGCGCACTACTTCTGGCCATCAACCCACACTGTGGTATTGTAAGGGTTTAGTAGCGCTGTTTATTACCACGTTGTGGGTGTCCTGCTCTTCACGTGTCTGTATTGCAATGAAATGTACCTCTGGCCATTCGCAGCCACCTCGTTGTGCAGTATCTGCACGGCATACATTGTAGCTGCTTCACCTGCAGAACAAAGAACAAATAGCATTGCCTTGATATTGTTTTTAGTATTTGCTTCCATTTATTCTGCACTGTCGTCTTCTGGTACTACATTTACAATCTGATATGCAATATCCTAACAAATTCCACTCTAAACATTGTGTTATGATGTAGTGCAGTGAAACATTTTGCATTGATGGTATTGCGTATTTTTGTAGCATGACTATATCTTAAATACATATGATTTCTCGGTGAAATTGTCTAGATATTCAATGCTGCATTTTGTTTTCAATGCCTAATTTCATATTCGAAGAAGTCGCTACTCGTATGGCTGTACTTGAGATGCGAAATCGTTTGAATAATTAACATAGAAGTATGAAACGGTAATGTGCATTTCCTTTCAGGATTGCCACCTATAATAGCTGTCCGGACAACTGCGAGTGCCCAAACATAGTACTTTGGGTACTGGGAAGCCGTGCTTGTCGCTGACAAAATTCCTGGAAGCGTACTTTTAAATGTAACACTGCTGAAATAAACCTGTATTCGTTCTTGTGTCTATCAGCATATATTCACTGTTCTCTCAAGAGCACATAATTCTTTCAGCTATTTAGTGATCGATAACCGAAGACGTCGGCTCGCATAGTTTTTAGCAGTAAAGGTGGAAGTCCGAGCTCACGATATAAGAGTTCACCAACGATGTTGCTATATAGGAAACGAGAGAAGATATTCTCCTAAGTTATATTCTGATATCCCGAAACTCTGTATAAGAGTCGTTCCTCTACGTCTGCCTGCACCACCAACATGTATACCCGACGCCTAAATTGTAAATACGTTAAAGACATCATCAGAGGAATGAATTCACACCAGATTCCAATTGCAATCCCCGTATATATTACCAGAAAGCCAGAAGGGTGAAAGGTAAGGGAAGTGTGGTCTAAGATAATCGCGCAGTTTCTGTTTGGTAAACCCATAGGATTGCTTCAAAGCTCACAGATATATGTTCTGCATTTACTCTTTTTGCTTGCTTATGAGCGATCTGCCAGACTATCTATCTATCTATCTATCTATCTATCTATCTATCTATCTATCTATCTATCTATCTATCTATCTATCTATCTATCTATGTATCTATCTATCGATTCCAAGGAAAATACGAGCCATTCTAGAAGCTCTACATTGACAACGTTACCTCAGGTATACGTGCAAACCATAAGTAACATCGACAAAGGTCACACAGCCACATTGATCCTACATGAGAAGAGCAGAAAAGTTCCGATCCAGAGAGAGGTCAGACACGCAGCTAAGATGTGCGAAATTTGATTCACTGCATGCCTAAGAGAAGCGTTCAAACGTCTACACTGGGTAGAAAATGGAGCATATACGAACGATGTCTCAGCGATTTTTGGTTGGCAGACGACATTGTGCTCTTTAGCAATTACGGTGACGAACTTCAAAACATTATTTAGAACATAAACCTCGGATGTCTTAAATATGACTCGCCATAATTAGGTGAAAGATCAGTATTATGCTTAAATGTCTAAGGAACAAGTATTTAAAATTAGCAATTCACACTTAAACGTGTGAAAGAATATGTATATATAGCACACTTAATAACAGGGACGCCTACCCATGAAAAGGAAATCCTCCGTAGATTAAGAATGGAACGGAACGCATTCGGGAGAGATTCCGTAAATATGACTGCATACTTTCACTGACACTTAAGGGAAAATTATTTAATCACAGCATTCTCCCGCCACTTACGTACGGTGCAGCAAGTCTGAGCACAACTAAAGAGCTAGAGACAGAATTTTGCAGCACGCAGCATGCAATGGAAAGTAAATTGTAGATGTAATGGTTAGAAAGAAAAAAAAATGAGTGTAGTGGGTCAGAGAACAGAGAGCAGTAGTTGATATTCTTATATTAGTTGAAAGTAGAAGTGGATCTGGGCACTCAAATATCGTCCGGAAGATATATAAGAGATTCACAGTAATGGGGACGGAATGGTTATAGAGGAGGAAAGCGCAAGAGGCAAGCAAAAGGTTAGATGGAGCGATGTAATTAAGGAGTTCAAAAGCATAACCTGCAAGGAACTCGCTCAGAAAAGGGAAGGTAAATCTGTGTAAGAGGCTAGCATGGCGGCGCATTTAAATTAGGCTGACGATGATGTTGACTGTAATTACTATGATGATCTATCTATCGAGATGTCTATCTGTATACTTCTTGGTGCTCTGCTGGCCACCTCGTTCACCTGGCACACCCAAATAATTTGGATGTGGGCTATGAATGTATGACGCACATGAATGACTAATCTTTAAATCACTGACACGATATATTCGTAATGTACATCAAGATTACCAATATTTCAATGACGCGTGCTTTTCTACACGTAACTCGGTACAATGCCTCGCGGATCGGCTCACCCAGCCAACAGAGGGGCTAAAACAGGTCCGCTGCTAAAACAAGCAAAGAATCCCATTTCCTAGATTTGCGGTTTAAGTGTACAGCCGATAAGTGCACAGGCAACGATGCAACTTATCAAGTTATGGGGGGGGTATCAAACACAGGCTCTTGAGGTGCCAAGCACGCCCCCTACCACTAGGTTACGTTGGCACCTCCAACACTGTATTGAAGCGATAGCATTGAAGCGCTCGTTTCGCAGAAATTCCGGTGTCGGCGGAGGCGTCGGTGGTTGTAAACGGAAAATCATCGTTGTCCGTGACTCAAATTCGCGGTAGATGTAAAGGGAAAACCTTCTGACCAAGCGTGGGTCGAACGTGCGACCCCTCGGTCAGAAGAGCGATGCCCTACGCGCTTCACCACACCGCAAGCATTATTACGATCTCTTACGGCGAGCCTTTAATATACACAATTTTCCGTTGGTGATGAGCATATCTCGGAGGCGCGTCTCGGAGGTGCTTCAGTGTGGTAGAGGCTTCACTATCACCTGCGAGATAGTGGCCCACGCTGCACTATAGAATGCCTTGATTCGTGCTGTTCTGTACCGGGATGTCACAAACGCCCGCCATATTTTAACACGCGAGCCCTGAGACTCAACTGCTCTGGTGTTCATAAACAGGTTGCGGCGTGCGTCTGGGTCTCAAACGAAGCACGGGAACCAGAGACGCGCCCTGCGTCTCGAAAGAAGAAAGGGCACGAAACAGACAGGCAACCGCTCTCCGTTATTCAAAATGGCGTTGCAGCGGCTAATGGCTGTCGCAACCCTGTACACAGTAGCGCGTATCGAGGCTTGCCGATGGCGCCAAGTTGGGAACCTTTACAGGGACACCAACGGCGGCGTTTTTCGACACCGCGCATGCATGGAGCACGCAGCAGCACGCTCGCACTTTGGCTTACGGGAGTGTTCGCCTGTGTTTGCACCTGTTCACGCGCGCGTGTAGATGTTCATTCACGCCTTGTTCACAGATCTGTGATGGATTCTGAGCTGTGTACAAGCGCCAGGCAAACTGCGGCACCTTCTGCCCATAACGTTGCAGTAATCCGGAATCTCAACTCCAGGAGTAGACATGTCAAATAACAACTGTGGTGTCATGGCAATTACATGCCTAGACGACTAAAGAGCATGGGAAGCGAAAGAGCTCCACGAGAACTGGGGCCACCGCATTGCTATTCGTTCATATCGTAAGGGTCCAACAACTTCTTGGTTATGTAATGGCGGCAGGCTGTATATATTGTCCAACCAATAACATTGTTTCACCAATGTTGGACTTCCAATATTCCGTGTTGAACAATATTGTCCACAGAAAATAGTTCTCGTATCGATGTTGTTAAGGATGGTAAGTACACATCATATATTTGGAACAATGGCGTTTCCAGTCTCCCCAATATTAGGGACATCTAGCTCGAGTCAATGCCCCGAATGTGTTCGGAAGAATCAATAAGCTTCTATTTCATGCCGCAGAGAACATTATCTCAATAATTTATGCAGTAGTTTATTCGCCTAAGTTCTAGGTAAGGCCGTGCGTAATTGTCCAGAACTTGCAGCAATAAACATTTGTGTCAATTATTGAGGTAAGTTTATAAAGTAAATCGGCCTACTGCACCTGCATCTCTAACGATGGTGTTTGTGTAACAAGAATTGCGCTTCTATTGTGTGATAAGCTCTACCACAACAAAACGTATGTTCCCCTACCGCTCGCTATCCTTTTGTGCAACCTTGCTCGATTCTGTAGGAATGCTTCAACAAAGGAATCGCATGATAACACATCAACGCACCGTGTAATGCGTCTTTCTTGCGCCAAGCAGAAGTCTGTTCTGTGGACTACCGTGAGTGTGAACCATATGTGGTACCACGAGCTACGATTGAACCGGTAAGATGCTGCCGACATTCGTGGTGAGCCCGCAATAGGCATACTCATTAGTTGGCCGTCAATGGCTTCGCACAAACACCTTCACACCGTCACACTTGTCGGAATGCCAAAAACAATCACATATACGCAACTTCCTCGTTGACTGCTATGCGTGACAACGACTTCGACGATGGGCGCGATCTGCAGGATTTTCAAAACAAAGCTGGAAGAGGAAAGCTTTAGCGCATTACTCTCAATTACAAACTCAATATATGCTCCCAGCGGGCTCCCAAGTACTAGCCGTTCATTTCAAAGGGACACTGACAAAGAAATTGGGCTAAGTCGCGCAAGGCTCCAACAGCAAATGTGGTGGTCACCTAGCTTCTCTTGGCTTGCCTAGTTGGAATTCGGCAGAAACACGTGAACAGACATCACGCTATTTCGCCTGGTCATGATGGAGATTATGGTTGCGAAACCGATTTTTTTATTCTGGTAGGGACAATCGATTAGTAGCGACGTCATCATACGTGGTCATGCGACTAACGACTGCGATATGACCAAGCCCGGATTCGGCGGGGATACATGGCTAGCTGTGACGTTATCTTAAGCAGTTATGTGGCTGACCAGCACGTGGCTAACTTTTGCTAAGTTATAGTATATATCGGACAACGTGACAACCAATTGCCAGCCTTGTCTTGACACCTGTCCTTTAGACGACAGCTCTTGATCAAAAGAAAATGCGCCAGCAAGGAAGCTGCACCGAAATTCTTATTTCCATGCTGAAGTGTTGCCGAGGAGACAATATGGCGCGTGCTGAAACTGTGCACCAAGGCCATTTTACAACGGCCACCGGCGACGCCGCATCCACATTTGCTCCGACTAGGTAAAGTGGAGTGGAGGTGAAGCGTACGCTCGTCTCTAGCTCCGCCTAGACAATGCGAGGCGCCGCTAGACCCAGTGTCTACAAACGCTGCACCAACTAATAGCTTAACTTAAAAATCGTGCCGGAATATCTTTTACCACAAAGTTGGGGATTTGACAGTAAGAACAGGACACATCAACTAGTGCTGCACATGACAGGTGATTATTAAAGACGGTGGTGTTTGTTGGTCTACCTCGACGTGAATTATTTTGCTTATCTGTCTCTGTCACTTGATTCAACCGGCCAACCAAAACCAAGCCAGCTACTAGCACTAGTGGCACCGGCCACGCAGTTCCGCGCCCACTCCGTAACTGCGTCTAGGCGAATGGGCATGGAGCGCGGATCCGTGGATCCCCGATTTCAGAGGACGACGACCAAATGTCTGTGGAATAAACTCGGTTTTACTTGAAGACCGAGCGTACGTCTAGTACGCGGTGACAATTCCCTAGTATTTGGACTGAACAGGGGAATGCATGATGAAAGCGAAATATTGCCAATGACCGTTCTAAATTTAAATTCTTGCCATTTTAGTCATTACTATAACAAAACCATGGATACGCGCGTTTCTCGGCCAGGGATCTGTGGGTATACGCGGCACATGATCGAATATGTGATCTCGAGAGGTACAGTAATGCACACACCATGACACACCACTCCAACCCACGAACTTTGTCAACCGATCGGCGAAAAATAAATCGATAAGGCATACTATTTTATGCGCGTACGGTGATGGCTTCGACGCCTAGAAATTTTTGTCATATCATATACAAACGGCGGTGACTTGCCTGATGTTGAGTAGCTTTGTCATGGGGCGCAGGCTGTTGTATCAGCTTCCCCCAAGCAGCGCATGCCTGACCTTCGGGATTGCGAGGAAAGCAGTTAAGACACATTGCTACTGTAAAACGACTTCGGTATGTTCATTCGGCCGTCATTCATGCAGCAATAGCAAAGAACGAAATGTAAGGTCCAGTGGCGATTCGAACAAGCTGGGTTACCGAGGAAATACCTGAGAATTGGGACAAGCCATGGACAGCGATCAACGAGAGCAAGCTTCTGCCACAGAAGACAATGACAATGAAGACAATGAAGCTGTTGAAGCTGCGGTACAAACCTCTACGCAGGCGAGTTTCTATACTTCCGTATATAAGTCTCTGGGCTAGCTTGGTAACTTTATTTCTAAATCACTTGACCCTTTAATGTAGCAGTATTATCTTGAACCTCTAGTTTAACATATATATAAACGGCTACAATACACAAGATTTGTTCAGCATAAACGCTGCCATCACCGAAAAAAAGCCTTTAACTTGCTTCTGCAAAACGCATTTGCCCTAAATGCTCACGGGATATATCTAGAGTGACAGAGGAGCGTCTACAGTAAACGCGCTGCATTCTTATAATACGGTACATCTGAAGCAATTAGGCAGAGCAGCCATTGCTTTATTCCACGGCAGTGAAATTAGATTTGCAACTTCACGTATTAATGCCAGATGACGCTGCCACCCGCCAGCCTGCGTTTGCCTGGTTGTTTGCTGTCACGAATGATATGGAATAATCCCACAGCATACATATGTACCCAAGAACCCTAGGCTATTCGGCCGAACTCACACGGGTGTTTCTTGCGCAGGTCCAACGTGAATATTGTAAATTAAAATAAATCATTCATACAATAATGAAATATTGTAAGCGCGAAACAGGCCTACCTGACGAGCTCCTGGCTATCATTTTCGAGAATAGGGGCGTGAGCCTGCGTTCTCGATGTTTGTATGCAGCTAATTATCGGGAACTATGACAGCCTGCAGTTGACGTCATGGACGCGCCTGCTCAAGACCTTAACTCTAAAACGTGGCTGACACGATGATTTGAAGTCGAGGAATTGAACTGATCCGAAAGTAAAAGGCAACCGAAGTTATTTGCGTCTGTTACAAAACAGTATAAAGTGTTTTCAGCTTCCGATACAGAACAAGTGATATTATAAATACAATTTGTTTCCAATGTAGTCTTGCGTGGCCGGCTCTTTGCAAACAGTAGAACTTAGCTTTATCTAGGTACGGGGTTCCGCCGACGACGCGAATACCGAGGGCCATCTGTATTACCCGTGCTCGTTGAGAAAAATCAATTGCTCAAATTTCTCTGACTATTCGACTTCGGCGCGCCCAGTAGAAATGTCATGGCTTTGCCACGTTAACCCCAGCAATGACACCGCAAACCGCAGTCATGCCACCAACATCAACGTCAGAAAGAGAGGAATCTAAAAGCTGCCTGCTAATCTTTTGCTCGCTCGGTCATTATCTGCAAAGACCCGAATTTTGACATTTGTGACCATACAAAAACAAAACCCAGCTGTAAATGTGAAAATGCCGAAATTCGATAGCGTCTGGTGAAAGTGAACACTAGTCATGCAGAACACAACATTGATTATTGATTCGTAGCTGGCTGCATTAGAATATTAAGGCGGAAAGAAAAACTTAGACAACTTTATTTTCATTGTTGCGGATATTTACTCATCTGCTTAATTTTTGTTTGGATATTTGTTCTGCGAAACAAAATGGTAGGGTGTGGTAGTTGTTAATTTGAAAACAATTACATGCCTTCCCATATCCGTAATGATGCCCTAAGATGTTGCGATTTCGCGTTAAAACTAACATCAGCTTATTACGGGACGGCAATACTGGCGAGAATTTTGTGATTAGCACAATGCCCCCCCCCCCACCCCCTACTCCCTTCTCGTTCGGCAGCGCGCTATCCTTCCTTGTTCGCGGCTTTTCCTTCGGACGTCCATACGTTCTTTGGTCTACTCATGGCGTGAGGGTACCGCTCCAGATCATGTCCACTTTTTGGACGAATCGCTTCTTCCTTTAGAAGACTGGGAAGACGAATTCATAGTTCGACACCGTGAAGTCAACTGCCATGGCTATTAAGTCGTTAGCGTGGCTTGGGTGAGCGCGTTGGTCTATCTAGGCAGGTGCAAGGCTTGGCTGATTCAAGCGCGGCACAACGGTTGCGCGCAGGTGTCGAGGCAGGTGGGCGCAGGTAAGGGCACTAGAGGAGGTAGTACGCTGTAATGTTATGATCATGACGTGGTTTCGCATAGGTTGAGATAGGCAGCATTCAGTTATGCACAGCTTCTGGTTACTGTGGCGACACGAAACTCAGGGTTGCTTTGCCAGGAGGAATGACGGCCTACCGGGTAACTGAGACAGCAGCTTCCGGTAGTGGTACAACCGTCACTAACAGCTAAGCTAGTGGCCCACCTACGCTCTTCCGGCGTCTATATTCTCGACGAAGTCACGTGGTATGTCACGTGATGAGCTGTTACATGGTTTTGGCGGGAACATGTCATGTCACAGCAAGTGGCATGGTTTTAGAGGAAAGATGCCACGTTACTAGCTGTCACATGGATTTTAAGAGAGCATATCACGTGACTAGCTCAATGTCAAGTTACTTAATTTTGGTAATGTGTCCAGGTTCAGGTTGACTAGGCAGGAACACTCCGGTTGTGATACCTTACGTATTTTGGAGGTAAATTCCTACGGGAGTAGGTGTAAATCTATGCAGCGTAATGGGTCAGCTGTGAACTAGTGGTGCGAAAACTGATAAGAGTGGAGCTAGTGGCGTCTCCCTCGTCCATGCTTGCCGTCACTCTCAATTTTCTTTCGCACCATTCTACACTGTACGAGACTCGGCAACGATCTGCCCTCTCTTATCAACCTGTGCCTCTCTCATATCATTCCTCTTCACCCTCACTTCCCTTTCCTCCTTCATGGTGATAAGTGCGCAAGCACAACACCGGACAAAGTATGTTGTTTATCTTGTTTGCTTATCGTTTGCTCCCTTTCCCTCATCTATCCTCATCTATGTGTACATAAAAACAGTTTCAATATTTCAATAAACTTCAATTCCAGTCAGCCCTCGTTTGTGTCTCCCTCCTTCGTCCCGTGTTGTGCTTCCACGCTTGTCTTCATGAATTTATACCAACTGGCCCGGTTATACACCCTCCTCCTTTCCTCGTCGTTATGACATACTGCACATTCATGTGCTATGCGTCACCCGCTCCCTTCCTCATCATCCTCCCTTCTATTTACCTCCGTTAGTACGCTATACAAGCACGGAAGGCACTCCTGATCCTTTACAAGGACTACTGGCAGACGGGCACGGTACCGCAGGAATGGAAATGCAGCCGCTTAATTCCACTCCTTAAGGCCGGCAAATCTCCTTTGGACATCTCCTCATATCGTCCGATCGCGCTTGCCAGTTTTGTCGGCAAAACGATGGAGAGAATGATTTTAACGCGCCTTGAATGGTACTTGGAGTACTATGACGTTTATCCCGACGTTATGTCCGGTTTCAGACGCGGTCGTTCATCAACAGACAGCGTTGTTGATCTGGTCACATATGTCCAACACCAGAAAGCCTGTAAGCGACTATCTGCCGCTGCGTTCCTGGACGTTAAAGGCGTTTACGACAATGTCACCCATGAAGCCATTCTGAGCGCACTAGACGCTGTAGGACTTGGTGGCAAGATGTATACATGGGTATGCAGCTACCTACAGATGAGGACGTTCTACGTTCACACAGAGAACGGCCCGACATCAAAGCATCACGTTAGCCGTGGAGTTCCCTCAAGGCGGAGTGCTAAGTCCAACGCTTTTTAACCTAGCCCTTATTGGATTAGTAAATCATCTGCCCAGCACCGTACGACTTTCCATCTATGCCGATGACATCTGCGTTTGGACGTCCGCTGTGACACGGCTTCAGCTTCGTGCTCGGCTTCAGAAGGCAGTCACGACGACGTCACGTTACCTTCAGAAACAAGGACTAGACATTTCATGCGAAAAGTGTGCAATGGTGGCATTCACCAGGAAACCGATGTTTGCATATAACATCGCCATTAACGGTCAAGTAATACCATACTGCCGATGTCATAGGTTCCTGGGAGTGGTAATTGACAGAGACCTGTCTTGGACTCCGCACGTGAACTACGTGAAGAAACGGGCTGACTGCTATCTGCCACTTATTCAGATTCCTCGCAGGGAAAAACTGGGGCCTGTCCATACACGCTATGCTACAGCTGTACAGAGTGCTGTTCGTCGAATTCCTGCGGTACAGCCTACCTGCTATCGCCAACACCTGCAAGACTAACCTGCGCACGATACAGAGCATTCAAGCACAAGCTCTTAAGATATGCCTTGGCTTACCACGCAGCGCGTCAACGGCTGAAACCATTGCCATAGCTCAGGATTACTCTATCACGACGCACATCGCCGTTGAGACCATGCGACTTCACCTCAGGCATGTGGCTAGGACTCCCTCACACCATCTGGCGAGCCTCGTTGCTGCAAGGCCCCGCACTTCATTCAGCGCTAATGTCAATGCACACAGTGCGGCGTTTACTCCAGGGTACACGCCTGCGGCTAAGCGAGTGCTCCCTCCGTGGTGTTTGAGTCTCCCACAAGTACGCCTCACAATTCCTGGGATACAGAAGAAGGCAGATCTACCAGTATCTGCGCTAAAGCAACTCAGCTTACACCTGTTGTACGAACGGTACGGTAACCACGTACACGTATACACCGATGGATCGACTACGTCGTCCAGTTCTGGCGGAGCGGTGATCGTACCAACGCAGGGGATAACGATTCGACTAAGGACGTCTCATGTCACGACGTCCACGGCGGCAGAACTCACGGCTCTACGTCGTGCGCTAGAATTCATCCGTACTGAGAGGCCGAGGAAATGGGCTGTGTTTTCGGACTCGAAGGCGGCGTTGCAGTGCATACGGTCAGCTCTTAGGCGCGGATGCCACGAGCAGCTGACGTACGATGTAATCGTGCTTCACCACCACCTCCGAGAAAATGGCCACGAGATTGACTTTCAGTGGGTGCCCAGTCACTGCGGAATCAGCGGCAACGAGTCCGCAGATGGCGCAGCTCGCACTTCACATCAAGAAGCGAACATTATTTCAATTCCACTCTCAAGGACAGATGCTGCAATGCAGCTTCGACACCTGGCACGCCGTCTCTCACTGGTTGAGTGGAACTCACCAAACATCAGACGAACGCGACTGTACCAGCGAAACCCTTCCCTGCATCTCCGCCCTCCATCAGGACTTCCTCGACATGAGGCCTCGTTTCTTTGTCGACTTTGGCTGGGAGTTGCCTTCACAAAGGCATACTCCGCATTAATTGGAGCGATCGACAGTGCAACCTGCGAGATGTGCGACACCGACGAAACCCTGGACCATCTGCTGTGCCACTGTCCGCGATTCGTTGAGGAAAGCAAAATCCTTGCTGAGACGCTACACCACCTTGACGATCGACCACTGTCCCTACAGATGCTACTCGAACACCGCCCTCATCGCTCGTCGGCCCACAAGGCACTAAACGCACTTTTCGGATTTCTCAAGACGACTGCTTTGCGTGAACGCCTTTGACAGTTGGACTTGTCCGACAACGTCTTTTTCATTATTCCCCTTCCTTCTCTCTCTCCCATCTTTCTATTCCCCCTTCCCACTCCCCCAGTGTAGGGTAGCCAACCGGACGCCCTTCTGGTTAACCTCCCTGCCTTTTCTGTTTTCCCCTTCCTCCTCCTAGTACGATATACTCGCCGTTATGTAGTAGGGGGATGTGAGCATGACCACAATTGAAGAAAGCGGTGCGCGTGCAATGCATAGAAGTGCACACACGCACACATTTCATGGTGATGATTTCATCCCGTGGAAGCACAGCTTAACGGATAGCTTAAACCGCTTCGCTGTTAAAAGCATTGTCTTTTTTGCTGTAACTTGTTAACACGAGTACAAATAACCTTTGTAATTCTTTACGTAACGTAGACATGATACCGGCAGACCTGCAGGTAGTGGAGTCTTTGCCATCACGACAAACCGAGGTAGCCGACGAACTAGCTAGCTTCATAGCTGTAGCGAAAAGACTGATTTCATTACAGGAAGAAGGCGAACTCTGAGAACTTCGAATGCGAACCTTGCCCGGCTAATTTGTGTACTGCCTTCGCCAACAATTTCCTTTAAGCTAACAACATACACCGACAAGCGTAAGTGGGGTCCAGAATGCTAGGCATAGTTCATTCCGCAGCAGTGCGCAGCATCAAACTCTGGCATGGCGCCAACGCGGCCACGGAATGTGATTTATAGCATTCAGTAAAACCGAGTTCGGAAACCGTTTCGCTTTGCACTATTTTTTCCTGAAAAGCGTATGTTACATTATTTTGCCTAAACCACATCATTGACGATTTCACAAGTCATTACATTTTTGTTTCTTTGTGCATTCGAAAGAAGGATCTTGTAAGAATGCGATAAACATGAAACATCTTACAATAAGCATGAAAAAATACACCATCTCCCGCTAAGGGGACCATGAGGCGATGCGAAGCAGCACGGGGGTGCACTCCGCGTTTGCATTGGTTTGACTAGGTGTCGCATTTGCATCGGTTTCACGGGAGATGGTGTAATTTTTTCAATCAAGAAACTCGGTAGCAGACGCTGCCTGCGTCAGCGGTGGCTCTCGCGGAGTGAGGGCGCGTTCTCGTTTCTTGCGAGCTGGTAAAAGGTTCATCGAAGAAAGAGGGTTTCAATAGTCAACGCGCGCCGTTCGGAGAGGAGGTGTGTGGAGAGGGTTTGCGCATGCGCAGTAAAGGTGGTCACGCTGCACACTACCACCACTGGATTGAACTCCGCTGTAAGCTGCTTCGCATCTAATATCTAAGCCAGCTTGTTAGTATTGAACTTCAAGTTTTCCGTGTGGCACGTTTGTCACTACCAGACATAGGAGAAACGAAAGCCTTAAGCAGTCGAGCGAGATTTTTTCTTGTTTTGCGCAGCGTCAAGGTGTCATTTCAGTATCACAGAGGCTTCTTGCAGGTCGTTGAAGGAAGCAAGACTGTTCAGGAACTGAGTGCATCAAACAGAAAGGGTTCTGAACCGCTACACACAAGCGCATCACAAAAAGCGCCACAAAGTGGAACACTCTTCTACACACTACCAGAGGAACAAGACGGGCTGGAACAGGATAATGTCATCCGAGCTGGAACAGGTCAACAAAACACCACAGGCAAGTTTCCTATTTTCTCGTTGTGCTACCAGTATAGTGCAGAAATATTCTCTAGCTTTCCTGCCAGGTGAACTCATAAACCCTTGCTTAGTATATGAATCTTTTTTTAAGTTTATTTCTTTGGGCAGCCATTTGTCATATGTAGTGGCTCGGCTTTTATCGACAATAAAAGAGCGCTGACTAATTATGTTTGTACGTGTACCCCAATTTGTGTATGCCATTGTTACCGGTTCTCGGGATCATCAAACTTTACGACTCAGTTCTTTTGGCCCCTACGACAAATAAATTATTCTTCAGAAAAAATTTTAATTTATCAGGATAACACAGAAAATTATTCACCAAAAGTGTCTTGAATTTTCGTGATACTGTGCTTCAAGAAAAAGTAGCATAGGAGAACGCGACTGCACAACAGTGCGAGCCTTCTTAAATGGGTGTTGGTATCGCCCGTAGTCTCAGACGCCGGAAAGCGCTTGCGGATTCGTAGCCGACTTGCCGCAGCTTTCTTTGAACGGGCTGCTGCGATTTGACGGTATGCCTATGGATTCGCTGGCATTGGAAATCATTGGCAATCGTCATTAAAAAATCGAGCGGTTACCTCACTTTAAGAATGATCTTATTAGCGCACTCGTTCTTATTACAGGCGAAGTCACCGACACTGGTGAACAAGACATGGCATCGACTTCATTCTTTGCGCTTTCCGAATCCCCTTCGGCAGAACCCTGCTCCCAACCCACCTTGACTTCTGCCTTCCACTTGCTTGAACTTGATCAACAATCATGTGAAATTGGTGCCGCCCATAAAAGTTCTAACAGGGCTAATACGTCTAACGTATCGGGGGCTCTGGAAGAAAAGCGGTAGGTTGAAATTTTTCTGCGCTTTGAATAGCTGGACAACGAAAATAGTGATGTGAGGCGGGGTGTGACGCCTTTACTACCGCGTGACTGTTCCCTGAATTTACGACAACTTCGTTCTAGATGATAAATATTTTTACCACATGCAATAAATTTTAAAAAAAATGAGGAGCCCTTCACTTATAGGCAGAATTGGCGGCAAGCGAAGCCTGGCGTATGCGTGCACTCTGCTTTCTTTCTTCCTGTTTTTCCTTGTGTCCTTTTCGCTATCTTCTGTTGGCATCCTTTTCTTCCTCTTGCTGCCTTGTTTTCCGTCTTTCTTTCCCTCTTTTCTACGTTTCTTTCTGTCATTCTGCCTTTGCCTACTGCTTCTTTCTTTAACTGCTTAAGCATGCGCAGAAGAGCGTGCACACATTATGGGCGCTTGCGTCTTCATGCACATAAAACCCTGGTTTGAAGGGCGCATGTGATGAACCAAGTAGCTGAATTGATAAGCATTGGAACTCTATCGTGGTTGATTCGAACACGTAGCGAGATGAACAATTACTTTACGTTGTTTAATATTTAGCATCCTCTGTTACTTTTAGCCTCAAGAAGCAAGATGTTAGCAGGTACATTTTTTAACGGTAATGGTGGTACCTCGTGCGCAGTGAGATCGTCTTAGGTCGGGTAGTTCCTAGCTTTGCACAAAACAATTAGTCGTCACGGTATCCTAGTTCGTATGCGTCTTGTAAGCTGTGCGACAGGAATTTGCAGCCCTGGTTTTCATTAAAGTTGTTGCTTCCAACGCCTCAGAGTCGCGCTTATCCCTGCAAGACTCACCGCCTAATTTTGCGCACTTTTTAATGCGGATCAGAAGCAGTGAACGAAAAAAAAAACGGCTCGAACCATTAACCACCGAACATAGTTCAACTACCATTTCTGGTAGTTGAACCATGTTCATTGAGTTTACATTAGCAATATATATCAGCACATATTGCAATTAAAGCAATATGATTTTTGTGTTCATTAAAATAAATCCATGCAGTGGGCTCAGAAAAGCAACGGTTCTTGAAAAAGAGTATAGAAGGCTGCGAATGGGGGGGGGGGGGGGCGGGGTATAGCGTAAATTATATAGGACATGAAATCGGTTACTTCATATGCTCCTCATTTACTCGAGAAATAGCCTCGTTTGCTATGCATGTATATTCCATAGGTGATTGAACATCAGCATTTGAACCAAATCGCATTCAACTACTGCTTCACTACCGTGTGTTCCGCGTTCCAACGCGCAATTCTCGTGTTTGACTGCCAAAGATCCTGGCTTTCCGCTTTGTCTTTCAAGCTACAGCTGATACTCATCTCCCCTGAAAAAAATACACGTAGCTACTTGTCGTTGCACGTAGATCTTCTACGCCCACTTCGGCTAGAACATTGCAGCGTAGATTGAAAGCTTGGCTTAATAAAATATTAAGCAAACGGACAGTTTCTAATTTGCACTAGTCCTTTAAGACGTTTTAGCATATCAAATTATAAATTCAGCCAAAGGCGAGCGTGTTCATTCTTTGTAGGTTAAGCAGTGAACACTGTCACTTGCCGAACTGTTCAGTTCTCGATTACAGGCCGCCAGTTGAGCGCGTCATCCCTCTATGTGGAGGGTCGCAGACTTCATTGCTGGCTGGAGCTGGGCCAGTGGAAGGTGGGAGCCTTGTCAGGAGCTCCATCGTCACTGTCCTTTTTCTGTGGTTGCGAAGTCCAGCAAAAGCGACGAAGCAGCTGTCACTGCCATTTCGAGCTCCGCCCTCATGAGTAGTTTCAAGGAATTTTCAAGTGCTAAGGAGGATGATCCGCCCTCGACGGGACACGCTGAGACATCGTCGGACGAAGGGAAGGTAAGAATGCACGAACACTGTTGAACGTTGTGGAAAGTAGCTAATAGCAGTACAATTCGTACGAGAAACATTGCCTTTCCAAGACTTCGTACCTGCTCAGATTACTGACATACACAGAAATGGAAAATTGTTACCTTCCCTCTATTTTTGTCCTAGGATAGAGTGTGTCGTTTATGCCGTGTTAAAGTGGTTTATAGATAGCCCTTGCTGATGGACGAGCTGTACGAAACATATTGAACAATGGTACGGATCGAAGTCGCTACTGAATTACGTTCTGGTGCGGCACATCGCCTTAGAATAATACCCGAAGTACTACGTAAGTTTCAAAAAGCACAAGCCAGGAAACCGCGCGCCCGCCATATCTTTGCTCTTTATAAAAGGAGGCCGTCAACGCTTTTTAAAGGTTATCATTAAATTGACACAAGTTATTAAAAATTTTGATTCCAGAAAAAAAAGAACAAGTACCCCACTGTTGCTCCAAAATATCCTTGAACGCAAAATCTTCCAGGAAAAAAAGAAACAGGAGATGGTCATAATGCATCGTGCTCTGGCAACACTGGGATTCTCCGCCGTGTCCTTCGGAGTGCAAACCCTCAATCTTCTCTTAGCGCCAGAATTATGAGCAAGAGGCAGGCTGTCGCTGATGGTGCTTTCTGGCCAAGAAAATGCAGCAGTTTCCTTCAGAATAAAGTTGCCAGAGGTCAGTCGAGCTCAGTGCGCTACTAGAAGTCAACAAGAAACACGATGAAGAAGTCTGCAGTTTTTAATCACCCAACCGGAAGGCAGTTCCAACAGGTGTACTGCATGGAAACCGAAATAGTTCGCCGAAATTTCTCGTTTGGCGACGCATACTTCGAATTTCAGGTAACCGTTCGAGAAAATTCTTGGTTGCTGAGGAAGTACGGGTTTGAAATGCCTAAGATAATCGCGTATCATAACACGATGTCACGGCTTATTTACGAGCGCTCGCCAGATATCCAAACCACGTTATTTCTAAGGAATGTTGTCCTGCGTTCCACCTCCGACTTCTCCAGCTGCAGGCACCTCCAATTTTCGTAGTTTCGTGCTTGATCTTTTACAAAACAACAGTGGACAAGTAAGAACTAAGAGCGTCTCGCGAAAATTAAACTATAGCGTTTTAGATTGTGCAGGTGCGGCCTGTGTTATTTCGCCGCTAGTGCTGTAATACACTTCAGCCACGCACTGTATGCTGAGAGGAATGTGTGCGTAAGAGATGCAAGTGTTGAAGGGCGAAAACTCATTGTCAGTGCCTAAGGCCCACGCGTATTTTTCTTGATGAAGAGCGGACGGTCGCTTAGTAGTGAAAGCATTAATTTGCTTCTTGAGAAAATAACAAAATGACGCTCGACGAGGCCGTGTCCGTGTCTCCGCAGTTTTCTCTTGAGTGTACCGGCTATGTGGCGTCGCCTTCTGTGAAAGCGCATTGTGTATTAGTCTTCTCAGTGCTTTTACATATGTTTCCTTTCAACCTATGGCCCCGCAGCAGCTTGTGACGGACACGCATGGTCAACTTGACGTTTGCTATTCGATGCAGCTGTGAATCGGCACCGACAGCATCCTGCAGTTGTAAGCCATTAAGTCACCAATGAATGGCCGAAGCTTTGCCTCAAATATTTAGATCTACCTGTCACAAATGCTCACATTAAAATCTGTGAATAAGGACACAGCGGCGAAAAAAACTGAATTTTTAAAGTTATTCAATCTTTGCGCCGCCTTGACAAGTGCAGTACGTACGTGATGTATTTGATGAGGTGTGTATAATCAAATTTCCATGGATGTTTGTTCACGATTCAGCGTCAGGAAACTTGCAACCTGCATCGAATGTTTATTGTGCTAATAACGCGATATGCTTTAAAGTTCCCGCCGGATAATTTTTCGGATATGCCCAATACATGCGCGATGCCTTGAAACAAAGTAATGTGTACGCCCAAGGCACACGACGGACCAACACATATTTATTTTCGAAAACAGTCGCTTTGCACCGTGAAATGCAATACGGCAAGCAAAAGGCGTACCATCATGCTCTCTCGATCGCGCGTGGGTTGTCGTAGTCTGTTAAAAATCCGCGTGTCTCAAATCTGTCGCTGCTTTTCTAGCTGGGTACGCAAATCATATCGCAGTAAAGATAGAACCGAGCCCACACTGCGATTTTACTTGCGACGACCTCAGTTCAGAACACACGCAGTGCTAATGTACTGGATGAGAGCACCTGCGTCGCAGTTCGAGCAGCCTATACAGGCCGATATACCACAAGGTTTGGATACAGGTGCACTCAAGAACGAAGCACATGGCGCTTACGACGCAGTCGAGCGATGGCACTCTACATTTTAAATGTCCCCTAAAGATATAATGCCAACCGTAAATATGGCATACTTTGCATGAGACCAAATCTAACCTGTTGAATGGCCTGCGGCTCAGACGGCCACCTTGTAGAACGCCGTGGTGCGTGTAAAACTGAGAAATCCTCATCAGCTTTCAGAAAGAAAAATATTGTTAAGTATCAGTGGACCGTGTGGTAGATTCGGCCGTAGCGGTCGAATCTACCACACGGTCTCAAATTCTCAAATTCTCAAATTACTATGGTTTGATATCATGTCATTTTTTATTTACCACCCTATTCAAGGGGCCAATCCTGGCCTTATCTAGAACATTATCATAATATCGATTGATAATTTCAAATTACGCAACGCATAAACGTATCTGTGGCGTTAAAACTAAGTCACGAGATGAATAACATTACCAATGGAGCATTTTCGGCATTGAAAACCCGCCATTATATTTTCATATAAGTTACAGCATTGCATAATCTGGTCTAGCCTCAAGGAAACAACGGCAAGGAGCATAATGAAGCGTTGTACGAAATGGGCACGTCGTTCTCCACCGATCAATGCTCTAAAAATGCAGAAAACAGCAATACGACGAAACAGCACAAGATATACACAAAAAATAAGCTCGATTGAAAGAAGCGAAACTGTGAAAGAACTCAGCAGTGTGGCTTTCGCTCGGAAAGCAATAATTTATTCGTTGCAGCTCCAAATACCACTAGTATGTCGAATGAATCCTCAACTTATTTGTAGCGCAAAATACTTCACAGAAAATTCATGTTCTTACTTCAGCTGTGCGCAATTCTCAAATTACTATGGTTTGATTTCATGTCATTTTTTATTTCCTTACAACCCCACATGGAGGTATTACATAAGTGGTGGGATCACCAAAACATGAATAACAAGCGCAAGCCTCCTCTATTTCATCCTCAATATATCAGAACTTACATATCCGCAATTTAAATTGCTGTCACTTAGCTCAATTCACTTTCTATAAACGAAATTGAAACAAATTCAGGCATTGGTTGACAGATATTTAAGCTACAACACGCGCTGTTCTTCGCAAACAATCCTTCCATACTTGATTCTGCGCAAGAGTACAGTAAAAGTCCATGTGCTACAGAACAATCCTGATAGTATCAGTCATCGAGCCACGTTGATTACCTGATAAGCAACCTCGCGAGGAATAGGACACCAACTCGAAAAACAAGGCTGTTATATGTCGCGCAACCGATAAGCATATCAGAATAAGCTGTATCTTCTTTCGTCTTAGTGCTGTACAGAAAGAAGTCATTGCCTATTGCTGAAGAAAAATACTAATTACACTGTATGTTTTTATCACAAGTAAATGTTTACTGTTGCTGCACTCGTCTGTCCTCCAATAATTGTGTAGGCGACTGATGTTTCAGGTGTTTCGCACACTTGCGGAAACAGCGACTGCGCCTCAGTGATAGTATATTACTCAGACATAACGCTTGCGCATTACTAGATAACCCAAAGAAAAACAAAGCTGCCCTGTGAGAAACTCCAGCGCCACTTCCATAAGGCCCACGTGAGTGGTACATGTGCATTAAGTTACCTTAGCCAAAATGCCCAGCTGTACAATATTATCCATGGATAACACACGGAATTTGATAACCTCGGTGAACGTTGAAAAGACGGATCTGAGAGCGGTCTTCGCATAGTTTGGCGATATCCGCTAGCTATAGCATTGTCCACTACATTTCTTGGTTGTGACCTCCCAGCCCCTTTGTGCCTTTCCGCACAACCTTGAAGGCCGTGATTCGGAAAACAGTTAAAATGGCTTCTCTCTTTTGGAGCCCACATGTGGCAGGTGTAGCAAAACGTAGCATATTAGAAACCATTGGAGCAGCAGCTTCATCTCTGTATTTACACTGCGCTTCCATGAACGAGAAATTATCTTTCACAGGTCACAGCAAGTTCACATCCTCTGAACGTCACCGGCCCTATCGAAATAGTGGCCAGTGAGCCTTCTCTTGAAAACAAGCCCCAAGTTGTTCCTCGTGAGGCCAACCCGAACGGACGCGCAGTGTCCACAGCCGGCAGCTTGGAACGCTTGATATGCTCACGTATACGAGGTTTCAGAAATGTCCAGCAGGACGATGCGCGACGAGTGCGCATACCACGGGACCTCCTCATCCTGGAGAGCAGGCCATGCCGCCTACTATTGCGGTGTTTCGGAGCACGGTGCGCTACAGTTGTTCCTTACGCACCCGAAGAAACAAGTAAGACGTTCATTTATTTCAGAAACAGTCTGTGGAACTTGTCGACGCACACACCCTCCAATCGTTAGGAATATAACAAAATTGAGGTGTGGCTCTGTTATCACATGTCCAATGACAAGCAAAGATGAGTGGGCAAAGGATGCGGAGGGCCTTAGCAAAGCAGAGGTCCTGACGATAGTCTGTCTTTGTTTCAATTACCCATGTCAACTTTAGTTATCTTCGTCTCTGTCACTACCGCTCCACCCTCTCTCTGTTTCCCTTTCTATTGTGCGAAAGAAGTTGTGTTACAGTCATCGATGCAGAGTAATCTTATGGGAACCGTAAATGTACATACATTCTGCAAGCGTTGGTACACAGACTAGTGGTTATGAAGCTTGCCTTGGAACCACTGGTAGACTCGTTCAAACTCCGCCTCATTATGATTTATGTGTTTTGTTTATTTCACTCCCCCCCCCCTCTCTGCCTTCACCTCTCTTCCTACGCACCGTTTCCATAGTTTACCGGCTCTGCTGAGCTTTCAGGAGTAGCCGACTCCGGATGCGATTCAAGCTTGAACAGCTGGTCCGTTAAAAACAAACCAAACGTCACCATATAGCTATCTCCGTGAACCGCAAGTTCACGGAGGTAACTATATAGCTCCTACACAAATGACGTTGTTGTATGGGCCACATGTGGTCCTCTTTCTCTTTATCTCCATTTCAATTTGCTGATAACTTACGCCTTGAGCATAGCCCCATGTGCCTGGTTCATACCCACATTTCCATTGGTGTGCTCATCAACCTTGACTAAAGCAGTTCTTTAAGTAATTGTTCTCGCTCTATCCCTTTGTCTTCCTAAAAGTTCGATGACCCTGATGTACCAATTGTGTTTTAGTATTCCAACTACCTGCTACGAAACTAAACACGATGGTTCGGTATCTGTCAAGATTTTCTTGCAATAGCAAATGTATAGGCCCTCGCCGTGGTCGTTCTTTCCCGAATATATATACATATATATATATATATATATATATATATATATATATATATATAACGAAAGGGAAGGGAGTCAAGGGCTCCCTTTATTTGTTAGAAATAAATTAACGAAAAAACAAACATTGAAGCCTACGAAAGCATAGGGGAAGTTATTCCAATTCATAATTATGATATTGTAATTTTTGGGGTAATTAGGAAGGAATTAAAGTGGACGAAAAGACAAATCTCCCTTCGGGGGGAACTGAACCCACGACCTTCGGATATCGCGTCCGGTGCTCCACCGCTGAGCTACGAAGGCGGTCGTCCCGCCACGCCTGCATGATAAGAACAGTGGCCGTTGGCGCGAGGAAAAATGAAGTAAATCCGCCTTAGAACACTAACAACAGACGTTTTATTTGATGGAACGTTTCGACCGGAGTCCAGTCTTCGTCAGGCATATATATATATATATATATATATATATATATATATATATATTTGCAGAATGAATAAATACATCGGATTGTAAGAACTAAAGCACGGCCCTTACGCCGGCATTGTCATATAAATCTCTGTCCAGCACAGCGGGTCAACCGACCGCACTCATTCCGGCGATCACGGACGCATCCGTCTGAGCGCTACGTCGCTAGGGCATCGCCGGCATCAGCTGCTTGCAGCGCCTGGCTTGGGCACTCGTCTACCCATCTCCCCCTGGTCAGCTCAACTGGCAGAACAATCGCCCCGGTCAGGCTGTGGTCCTGAATTTTCGGGCAAACGAGAAGGTTTCATTTTTTCCGAAACCCCTATGGATTTCCTTTAGCCTGGTGTCACAGAACGGGTGGATATTAATTTTGCCTTTCATTGGTTGATGCAATGAATGAATGAATCAATCAATCAATCAATCAATTAATGAAAGTTAATTGTGATCAGACTAAAGGCAGTTGTTCCCTGGTCGGTTGTCTCCACAGCCCAGGAAACAATGTCCTTAGCAGTCAGGCCTGGGTCTGGCAATCAGAAGGCTCTAATCGGCAAAGTCTCGACCGGCTAGCAACCGTCCCCACTTCTCGGAAGGGGGAGGCGGGGGTTCGATTGAAATCTCTAACAAAAGCAAGCAGCTTACAGCCGGCAATGCCCGCGCCACATAGGGTCAGCCTCACGCTTCCCGCACAGCGGCTCGCTTGATGCCACGGTGCTGGGCAAAGTTTCTGGACGGCGCAAAGATGACGCTGCTTAGCCTAGTCTATCGGACTGAAAGGCGTGCCAGCAGAAATCGAAACGAGATAACTTAGCTCGCAGCTCTACTGCGTCGTTATCTCTGTCGCTCCCCCGTCAACTATTTTGGGCCGTTCGGTGACCGCTTAGCCAGGCAACGAGAGAGGGCGACATGAATTAAAGGCATCTCCCTCCCTCTCTTGTTTATTGACGATGCGGTCACAGGCTGTGCGAAGCGCGGAGGCGCCTGTCACCGCGAAACGGCCTTTGGCTATCATGTCAGTGCGTCTCATCAGAACTCCTGCGCAATAGCTCCAGCAGAATGCTACTCGCGCTAAAGAAACGCACGCTTTACTTCTCACGCAAATATCACTCTCTGGCCGCAATATCTGCTCGCAAATATCACTTGCGCTGCACATCCACACTTGTGTGCACTGTAACCAACTGTGCCGCGAATCGCGTCCATACCAACTCAACAGCGAGCCGAGGCCACTGCTCGCGTTGTACCTTTACGTATGCTATCTTCCCGTGTCCTTAACTGAATGCTTTGTACTCTGCTCAATTTCCACATCGTGGTACACACGCCATACTGACCGTACAGCAGCAACGTGGAATACACATAAGCTTCGGCGGCCTTCCCACGGGCGCTGTTTTGAATCAGCACCCAACTTCTGCCAGCGCGATGTCGTGGTGTTCATTCCCTCCGTACAAGCCTGGTCACGCCTAAGGAGATAAGCACACCTGCATGCTTACTTAAGCCCACGCTCATTATACTTCAGATTGCCTGTAAAGGTGCTAGTCTTAATTCGTATATTATGTCATACATTGCTATCGTATTCATTGCTTCGTCCGTCGGACGATACTGTGATTTTCATTTCCCAAACACCTCCCCCTGGGTGACGATTGATCTATGAAATACTCTCGCTACGCGCAAGCGCCGTCAAGCAAGCTCGTTAAGAATGTCAACGCTTGCAAGAAATTTGTTGGAAGTGATTAGATCAGGAGAGAACGGGTGTTGTAGCATCCATAAGCATGACGTAGCTTCGTATAGTTTGACTTGTGAATTATATTATTGTGAAATGCGATTGAGTGATCGCGAAATATGGATCGTTCACACATAAATGCGCTTGATTGAGCTGTACAAACGTACGCGGTATAGCTGTGTACACATGAAGCACGCATGTAACTGTTTCCATGGTCAGTAAAATTTTGGCCCCCTGTGGTCATGCCTAGCCGCAATTTACGTGGCCCTTACTCAAAAGGCGAATTTTCTCTAAAAAATCTGTTATTCTCTACCGGCACTTCCATGTTTCAGTACGGAGAACGATAGCTGCCATGCAAAGCTTTCGCTAACATCCTAGCTTCGGGGTAACATTGTCCAACATTTATTCCATTCATATTACGACAGCGAATAATGGTGGTATAGGCAACTATTGATTGCTTGTTTCAATTTGTGTTTACTTTTAGGCTTCGTAGACCAACGAAAAATATAGCGCTTCTAACTATTCACGGAAAGGTGATGCTTTCAAATGATTAAATTCCTAATAGGGATTACACAGTGAAGTTGGCTACGTGATGCAGATAATCGGCAACAGGTAGTATCAAATCGTAGTTCATTAGAAAAGGGCTGTTTGCTTGGCCGGTTGTCATTTACGCCATGCCCTTTTGCCCCATCGAAGATTTGCGAGTGTGAAAATCGCTTGCGATATGCCGCACGCGAGCTGCAGTCGGGCAACTGTTCAAGAGGCGCTTGAATTTCTATTGTCTAGCCTGTGTCCGCATTAGTTTCTTTCAAGAGTTGATAAGGACGCGTTGGAGTGTGGAGAATTTGTTACCGGTGCTGGGGTTCCAACTTACGTTCACGATACGTAGACAAGCCCCTTAACTGCTAAAATCAGTCTCACGGTTCCAGAATGCGAAGAAATCGAGATCACATGCATGCCTTAGATTTTTTGCCTCCTAACCATAGAGAAACCAGCAATGGAAGAAAACTGAAGCCAACAAAGAAATAAAGAAACAAAATTATCCCAGGCACTGGCATGAGATGATATGATCAGCTTCCACATATTTTTGGAACACGAGGCGCTGCCAATTTTGTTCCAGAAAGAACAGGTGTATAATGCCCTGTATTGGTGATACTCGGTCATAAATGAAAACATTCCCCTAGCTATTAAAATGACATTGTGCAACGCGCTGAAACACAGGAGCATTGCCTGTGTATGCTTTCATTGAAGCCACGAACCCTCGGATTCAATGTCTAGAGAGTACTCATCGCCTCGCAGGATGACATTGCATGAGGCTGTATTTGATCATACAGTAACATTTCTTCGGCGGGTTCTGAAGGAAAAATATTAGAACGGCTTGACGCCAAGCTCCAGAGCGTTTTAAATCCTTCATAATTTTCTATTGCGCATGTGCCAGTGAGATAATAATACGCTGTCATGATGTGAAAAGTAACTGACTTGGTTGTTTCCAGGTTTTTCTCGATGGCAGACTTTAACAAGCGCACTCATGGGCGTTCACTGTTGCATTCGGCATCTGCACCTGACGATTTGGGCTGTCTCCAGAACACCGAGATCATTTTACCAAAGCTTCTTTTTGCATCATGGGATTGTGGTGGTCGATATCGAAGTATCGGCGTTCAGCAACCCGCGAGTGCACTTCATGCTGCCCTTCTTGCGTCTACTGTATGACGTAAGGGCTGCCGAAGACCTGCAGCTACACTTTCCAGTTTCCTTTCCGCAACTGCACGTGACGAACCGGGAAGAGATTCTTGGAGCTCAACCACTTTTGGATGACAGGTGATTTCCTATATGTTCCTCTCTGTTTGATAAGGTAGGAACAAAGTAGATGATTTCCTTGCTTTGTGGTGTTCAACGTCCCGAGAAAGCACCAATTGATAAGAGACGCCGTTGGGGAGGACTCCGGAAATTTTCACCACTTGGGGTTCTTTAATGTGCACTGGCATCACAGAGCACACGGGCCTCAACATTTCGCCTCCATCGAAGTGCCGCGGCCGCGGCCGGGATTTGATCCCGCGGCCTTCGGATCAGCGGCCGAGTACCATAGCCATTAGACCAGCATAGCGAGGCCGAGCGTAGGTAGTTTGCCTTTCATTCGGCAGCAACACATGAGGTTTGCGGAGTTTGAAAATTGTGAGCGGTTTGCCTTATTTCAGCACCTCCTCCCAGCAGTTTGGAAGATGCACGGTTCATCAGCTTCACATAAGAGTCGGAGGGGTCGTATAATTGTCATGAAACATGGAATTACAATTCCTTGCCTTGCGCGGAAGCGGTAATCATCGGACGAAAATTCCAATACACACATACACAAACACACACACATGCACGTGCACACGCACGCACTCGCGCACGCAATACTTGATGGCCGGTTCTTCTTTTTACCGGCCATTAAACTGCTCTGCTGTACAGTAGGTAACTGCTCGTCCATTAGTGGAATGCTTATTCCTAGTCGTTCCATGTCCCACCCTTACATCGATTTTGTTGATAGCTTCGGCACACCATGTATAGCTGGTAGGTTGCAACGAAATGGGATCACGACGCATCTTGGCCACTTAGCCGATCGGAATACTTAAAGGACGATTCCTCGAGCTCGACTAACGAAGATAAATTTGAATGATATAAAGAAAAGAAGGAAAACTACGATCATGTGTCGATTATGCTTGTCACTTTCTAAGAGCGAAGCAATTCTTTGTCGATGTCTCTGCGGTCCGATAAGCCTATCGGTACAGAGCATATTCGATCGACTTCTGGCCTGTACCCACAACGCTCAAGTTTGAATTCAGCTCACTCCTGCATAATAGTGATTATGACAAGGGTCATATAGAACTAGAGAGAGCGAAGGGAAGAAAAACGGCAAGAACTGATAAAAACACCAAAAGAACGCACGACAGGAAAGTGTCCAGTTACGCTGAAGCGACAAACAGGCCTACATTTGCTCTCGGCCAAGTTCCCACATGCTGGTGCACAGCGCACTCCTTGCTTCACGATAGCGTAAGTACGACATAATAGTTGTATCGACGCATAGATCGCTAAAATCGATCTAGAACAGGGAATGTCGCAGGAGCCAACGTTTCGACAAGTGCGCTTGTCTTCGTCAGGACGGCGACTGCCTTCTCGAGCGTTCGTTTCTGTACATCACAGCACGCCCTCCCCCGTCCACAGAAGGAAATGAGAAGAGCGGCACGTACGAGGAAAAACAAAAGGGCGGAGGCGGCGGTAGTTGGGTGATAGGTGTTAGCGGACTAATATAAATGGAAAGAACAAAAACTTCTACATAATCCGCTCGTCGTACATATCTTCGAAGTACATTCAGTGTCCGGCTATAGAAAGCAGGGTGAAGAAACATATAGGCTAGCTGCAGGAGTTGCGCCTACCTGAAGGGGGGATGTTTCACCACTACGATCCGGAAAGTCTTGTGTGATGATGCTGCTTGTATAACGGTCATTGCTGATTTAGTTTATGTTAAGAGCTATAATGACAATGTAGTAAACAATACCCGTGGTCAGCTATCACTCGGCATGCCTTTCTCCAACGTTGCTTTATTTTGCAGGAATACTTCTTATCAACGATGCTTCGGATGCGCGCATCAGCATCGTATCGTGAAGTAGTGTACGACAAAACGTTTGTGTACTTACGAGAGTGCCAATTTTACGTCCGACAGTGAATTACCATGCAGTCGCCACATTGGTGTCGAAGTTTGGTGTTAGCCCACGTTAGGAATACAGCCGCTCAAGCCTTTTCCACAAACGTTCGTCGTATTTGTAACGCTTTGCCAAATGCCAGACGATTCGCCATTGGCAGTTTTCTGGCTTACTGCTTCACATGCTGCCGATTCCCACAACGTGTGGGATCTGCAAAATTGTCACGATCTTCACTTTCACAAAAATAAGCCTATATTTCGCCGTAGGACACGTTGTTGCCACTATATTCAGCATCCACCAAAGTTATTGCATAATTTACTGCTGCGTAACTGCTCTTGGTTTGCACGTTAGAGTACGGCAGTAATTATGGAGCAGTGGCTACTTCCCTACTTGGCGAAATGATGAGAGCTGTGGCGCAGGAGATACCTGCCACCTCTACTTCTACTAGTTTCCCCAAGCGTTTAAAATGGCCTCTAAGATGGTCGCCCCTCCAGCTTACGCTGTCACTGTCCTGGGGTTCCGCGCAGGCCTGGCTCTTTTACAAAACATGTAGTAACCGTACCGGTATCACTTGGTACAGTTACTGTGTGATCCTGAGTAGTTACACTGAAACGTTACTTAAAGAAGGAATATAATACTTGTAACGTTTTTGTGCTAACTAGGTACTGTGCAATGCTACGTATTATAGCACTTGCCTGGAAGCCTTATTTGCATCGAGTATACATGCTTGCTCGCATTAAGCAGCTCATTTGGTTTTCATGCTTTGATATTGGGAAACTACTTCCTCCGCGTTACTTATGACGTGCACCTGATTTTCAAGTTTTGCATGATGGCATTCGCAGGTTTGGAAAAATATTGGAGTCCACCTTGGAAATGCCATTTCTGCGCGAGATGACCATACGTCTCCACAACACAGGTTCCGGACCAAGTGACCCACTGCAAATACGCCTGCGAATGAATCAGCACATTCTCAGCGATCTTTGGAGGCTGAGATACGAAGTTGATAGAGAGTATGCGCAGTTACTGCGCTGTGAGTCCGCCGACAACCCCGAAGTCAGCACAACGGTTGCTGTGGACCCCGCCACATCCTCACCTAGGCAATTGGCCCGTCGAGAACTGACAGGTTCTATGGGAGACCAAATTTTGTTCTCTGTTACGCATAAGCCGTCACCATGCAGTTACACTCTGGAAGTCCGTTCGACGATTTATAGGAGCGCAGCCGACTAACTTGGTTCATGCTTCTATTTAAAATTGTTGTGAAAGTAACTCATCCAGGAACGATATATGCTCTCACATCTTCATAAAATTGCTCAAAAGGAGTCCAAACGACCTATCTTGAATTAGACACGGAGGGAGCATTTTAATAACAATTCATCATTCATACATCGTCAAGGACCACAGTTCATCGCGTTTTTAGAATGTTTTAAATATGGCAGCAACCTTGATACATTGTCACCGGGACAATGAATACTGTCAATCATCATAAAATAACTGAAATTAGGCCAGTACATGGTGAACTAAGAAAGAGACATAGCCTTTTCATAAAAGTAGCACGCCAAATTGCTGCTGAATGTGAGTTACATCGTAGCGAAAATAAACATCTAAATGCCAACCTAAGTAGAAGGCTCGCATTCCGAACACAGATAGACCATTTTCTTCATTGCACAGGCATAATAAAAGCGTCTTTTGTTAGCGCCGCTACAGAGTGGCGAAATAGAGTAGTATGTCCACGATATGGAAATTGTTGTTTCCTTGATGAACCTACATTATTAGTCTGTATTACTAATATTCAGGCACAGACCCGCAACGCAGAATGACCTAATAATAGTCGCATTCGAGCGGGAAACGTTCAGAATTACGTTACCATTGCAATGAAAGGTAGAAAGACATCGATGGTCTATTGCATAAACATCTCATACCGAACCTACAGCCATCGCACAGCCATCCGTAGCATTTCAACAGTCCATACATTCCTGCTTTTACGTTGTTCTGATCAAATGTTTTCGCGTAGACCTTGACAATGACGCCCTGTATGACTGGTTTATAACAAAATCTTAATGTTTTAATGGTTTTCCGTCTTTTTCTCTTTACGCTTCTGAAGGATGATAAAGAAGAAAAATCAGGATCGATGTTTCTGCAGCTGGTTCTCCGATTGTGCGTATCAGTTAAATCGAACATTGGTTAATCATTTAGAGCAGAGAGCTACTTTAGTCACATTCTTAGAAGGCAATATTTGCATCATCAATTGCGCTCCAAAACCTGTCTATCATATGTTTTATTCATACATATCAATGTACGGATACTGAAGAATAAAAATCTGATTTTTACTCACTATTTACGCTTTGTCATGTCGATTGCCTATTTTGACTTCAGATATCCATCACGCTTCAGATTGCTGTGATAGCCAATTCACATCCTATCAGGGAACCCATCGTTCGCGCCCATGCACGTGCTTACTGGATATGTCATGGCTATTCAGCCGCGCCTCCATAAGTCAATGCAGTGGACGCTCCTATAAGGACTGTGGATCTTCCACTTGAGGTCTGATGCGAGGTCACGCTAGTGTGTTGTATTAGGCTGCCGCTTAATCTGCCCCGGGTCCAGGAAAAGCGAAACGGTGGATGATGACGAAAGTTCAGCACTGATGAACTATTTAGCAACCCGTGTTAAGTCGAGCAATAGCGGGCTTTGCAGCTAGCACCAGACACCTGCATCACAGTTCCTGCGCAAAATATAGGAAAACGCTAAGTTGCCACAAATAGCACCGCCTCCTCTTAGTCCTAATCGCAGAAGCAAAATACGCTCATAGGTACAAAAACTGAACAGCGTTGATTAATAAAAATAAGTTATGTACGCACGGATTTGTTAGTGTTCGAATTTTTCTTTGGAATTCTCGCCACATTTGCTTCGTATATACTAGCAGACTTCCGTGAGTGGAATAAGGTGTTCTTGTCGATAATACTATTATCAATGTCGGTAAGTTTGGCCAACATTAGTGGTACTAATAGCGACAGCAGTATTTTGCGAGTGAGCCACCGGTGCAAGCGCCGCCCTGCAGATGAAACGAGCCCACAACTGTGAAATTGTTACGTGCGCCCAATATCCAAAAACTGGTAAGCCTACGTGAAAGACTGAGAGGGAGATAGGGACCCAGGAGGCATTTGAGTGATAGAGTGCTCCTAGGGCCCTCGACTATGATGTGGTTCCGCTTTGTTGTTGTTGTTTTGTGGGGTTTTACGTCCCAAAACCAGTTCTGATTATGAGAGACGCCGTAGTGGAGGACTCCGGAAATTTCGACCACCTGGAGTTCTTTAACGTGCACTGACATCGCGGAGCACACGTGCCTCAACATTTCGCCTCCATCGAAATGCAGCCACCGCGGCCGGGATTCGATCCCGCCACCCTTGGATCAGCAGCCGACTACGTGTGGTTCCGCGTTACGCATGCATCGCCGTGCTTCTTTTACCATGTTTTCAGCACGAAGTGCCTTCTGAGCCCAGGCTGTCGGCGCCAAACGTCGTCACGGTGATAACTAAAATTACTTCCGACACGAAAACGTTACACATGTGCTGTCTGGCGGCACTGCGTCGAAGATCTGCTCAAAGTTTCGGTCGACAGGTCAAAGCAAGTCAATAAATGATTGTAACCATTTCAGCGCAGTGATAGGTATGTTCCTGCGGCAGACCAGCACTTCATTGCTTCGCACCTTCTCAGGTTTGATGTTAGTCGATGTGTAATTTCTTGAGATAAGAGCGGGCCGAGTCACCGCATAGAACACTAATATCGGAAATGAACAGCTAAACACACACTGGCCAAAGAAAGGAAGAAGAGGAAGACATCGCTGTGTACTGGTAATGCCACGTAAGTCAAATGCGTGCGACAGAAGTTTTAGCATTCGTCAACGGGGCAATCGATCAGAGTGGTTGACAAATGGTTGTTGCGGAACTGTCTCCTACGGTGTAACGGAGTCGTACAAAAGGACAGAAACTTGAGCGAGTTGGCAAGGGTTCCTAGTGAAAAGCACAGGCTTTCGAGACAAGGACACAAGGGGAAAAAGTGGACAACACGAACGCCGTCGGCGTTCGTGTTGTCCACTTTTTTTCCCTTGTGTCTTTGTCTTGAAAGCCTGTGCTTTTCACTATTGAGTCGTCAATCGCGGTGCCGTGGGTAATTGCTGCATTAGACTTCCCGGATACTGAATGGCGCTTCCAGCAGCCATCGGCATCGGGTCCGAGCGACTTCCGAGTCGATACCTTTAGTAGGAATGACACGCTATTTAAATAGGACATGTTGCGGGGTAGCCATGACTTTATCCCTAGAGAGTTGATCCCAGCAACGTGGCCCTACATTTAGCGCGCCTCTGCTGCGGCCCATACCGCCTCACCGCTTTGCACGATCGTAGAATAAGGTGAAAATTTGACGATAAAGAAGGCATCCGCTGCAGGGACAGATAAACCTTGTTATACCATCGAAGCTACACAAGGTTAGACCCTGGCAGGTCACGTTTGTGGACGCAATGGCTCGGAGAACAACCTTACAGCGGTGGAACAATCCCGTAGTTCGTGCATTGCCTGGAGCACTCAATCATATGCAAAATGAGATATGATATAAGCGACGGAAGTGTGAATTATAAAGAATGATATGCGCATTGCTTGAACTACAGGTAAGCCGATGTTAATGAAATGCGACTTCAGGAAAGAAAACGTTAACCCATGTGATGGTTCCATTTATTCTTTATTATTCAAACAATCCCATGTCTGACCAAACGCACGTAACGGGGGAGGGGGGGGGGAGGGGTTACAACTTGGAAAAACAGAGGCATTCATTCGTACACCACTCAATCGGTCCCACTCTAGTACAGTTCTCTAGGCCGAAGAGGGTTCCTGCAAACTAATTCGGCAAGGCAGGAGAGATTGATCTTACACCGCTGGACTTGCAAATGAACGTTTATTGAGTTTTTCCGGTCTGCCGGTTTCTCAGACGTAGCGTTGTTTGCATGATAATGGCATGCCGGACATGACCCAAGCTCACCACTTAGTGTGTTCTTTGTCTTTTCTGCAGCATGGAATATTTTCGCCGCTATTGCTGACTTGTGCAAACATTGAGTATGCCTTGTTTGGTGCAGACACACAATTGCAATCCCTTCTTTCCCGGCCATCTTCCTCAGTCTTGGAGCCAGGCTACGTACGTATGAAATAATAGCGAAGTTTTTCTTCTTCCGCTCAGCTTTATTCTCTTCTTCATGGGTGTCTTTTTCGGTGAAGAGGACCGGACGGCCGGACGCCTCGGTTTCTCCCGCACACTTGCCAGGACACAAGAGGCGTACTACTGGCTGGCCTTACTACCGACATTGCCCATTGCGGTACGACGTGCAATGATTGTCAGCGACGCAAGACGCCTTCAACAAAGCCAGCCGGACTTCTACAGCCCATCGAACCACATCGATGATGCTTCCTGCAAATCGGTAGAATTACTACGGCCGTTCCCGACGTCAACTTGCGGCAGTAAATGGATCTTCGTAGCGACGAGTGCCTCCCTACCTACGCCGAAACGAGGGCTCTGCCCAAAAGCAGTGCCGGCGAGATGGCCAAGTTGCTCACCTAGAACGTCGTCCTGCGTCAGGGAACACCGAAAGTCCTGAACACCGGCTTGCCTTCTCGGCTCACCTAACTCAGGCGATCTTGACGTACAGCCAGAAGAAACCACCACCGAACCACTGCCTATTAACCAGAGACGAATGGCCTCACCGAACGTCCAGATCAGACCATCGCGAGCAGCTGGCCACGTGCATAGACGTCCAATGCAAGACGTGGGACGGCATACTTCTCCATGTGACCTTTGCGTATAACACGCGTGTGCAAGAAACGACGCAGCTTGCCTGCAAGCTTGTCAACAGGCGAAACGCAGCAACGCCGCTTATCACGCCATGCTATTGGTCGTCACCGACGAATGAGACATCCTGGTGCCTTATAGGGTCTCAGCGATTCAGAACGCGCTGTGGCAAGCCTATAAAACGGACGCATTTCACTGTTGGTCAGGTTTTACCGGCGACGGACGACTATCCACACCGCTGTCGGCTTGCACTGCAATCTGCTTTCGCTTGCCTGGCATAGGTTCGGCCGATAAATAGTTCAGTGGAAAACTTCTTTAGTTCTGCTGCGTACATCAAACTCACGATCATGTGACAATGTGCAGTCCTTCGAGCTTATGCTGTCAAGGTTACAGCAATATACACGTTCTCTTTCTTGGGGAACAATATGCTAAATGAATTTTTAGTGAGGCAAATTTTGACAGCATATTAGTAATGACTGAAGGTAAATTTGTCAACGCTGGACAAATGCGTATGACGTGTGGACATGCTATAATAATGGAAGTCTCAATTTAACGATGTAACGATATGTTAACACAAAAGACCGCATCAAAGCTCGTTCAAAGCAACTGAATATTTATAGCAACACAGTAGATGACCGCCATCTCGCCGTACAATCGTCAACATCCAACGAAGCTGCATCAAACGGCACACATGCTCATTGGTTGGTTTGCACTTCGTATAAGGTCGTCTAATGACGCCAAAGGACGCTTTCGAGAGCAGCTGCAACCTAATATTTTCCGTGAGCGCGTGAACAGTCGTTTCTGTTTTGCAACATAGGCCTTATAGTCAATGATGCGGTTTGCATGCCTGCTTTGCGGTTTCCGCTCATTGTCGTTTTGGACTGTTTCTTAATAGGATCTTCTTATTCTGGCCATTAAGACCGCGGCTATATATATATATATATATATATATATATATATATATATATATATATATATATATATATATATATATATAATTTTAAACACGATTGTAGTTTCCACAATCAACACATGAGTCTTACCGCCCCCTCTTGTGCAGAATTATTATCCGGGAGTGTTCAGCTTTAGGCTTTAGATTCAGTTGTTCACCTGGCGTTTTCTGTTCATGTGACGAAACTGTTCGACAACCAAGAGCTATACAGATTTACTATAGAAGAGACTATAATTGAAACACGAAGACTGCAGGGTCGCGATAGTGCCGTGACGTAGCAACGGACAGCAGACATGACAACGTTGGAATTGATATGGTGGTATAGGAGGACTGCTTCAGGTACATGAGTACATAGGCGCATTGGATTTGCTTTGCTGGTGTAATGGCTATAACAAATGAGCAAAGAAAATCTGGTGACGGAACTTCAGTGACTGAGGTAAAACAAGAAAGGCACCCCAGCATTGATAACATGACAACTGTGTCTTGGTTACAACAGCGTGCAAAAGTACAACGATGAGGTTAGCATGATCACGGTTTGACACCACTGACCTGATGATGCATATATCAGTACATCCAAATAAGAACCTTTAAACGAACATTAGCTGTGGCACTAGCTTTCCGAAGTACGAAGAGTCGCGAAGGTGAGCATTCACGAGGGTGGCATAGCGAAAAGGTAGAGATGCTAGCAGCTCGTCAAAGAGCAAATGAGTGATCAATACAAACAACCAATAACGTACCTCCCGAGTCATATTTTCAAAGCTGTCGGCCAAGACGTGTTTCCTGAATGCATTGTAAACACTCTCCATGCGTTCATGGCGATAAGTGCGCAAACGTAGCACCGGAGAGAGCTGGGAGACGCAAACGAGCGCAGTTGTTGTTTTGTGGGGTTTAAAGTCCCAAAACCAGTTCTGATTATGAGAGACGCTGTAGTGGAGGGCTGCCGTAATTTCGACTACCTGGCGTTCTTTAACGTGCACTGACATCGCACAGCACACGGGCCTCAACATTTCGCCTCCATCGAAATGCAGCCGCCGTAGCCGGGATTCGATCCCGCAACCCTCGGATCAGCAGCCGAGTACAATAGCTACTAGACCACCGTTGCGGGACGCAAACGAGCGCAGACCGAAACTGAAGTTTATTGAAACTGTGTATATGTGCACATAGATTGAGCGAAAGGAAACAGACGATAAGTAAACAAGATAAACAAGCATGAATAGCTTATGTGCCATCTTTTTACGAAAGTTCACATTCTAAAAGTGATATCGATTGTGAACTGACGCATATTGCACTGTTTTTCTTCACAAAGGACACTTCAGCTATTTCTCTTGTTCGTCGGTTACGATGATAATACAAAACCGAGTTGCACGGAAATTCCGGAACGCACCCACACCTTGCCCGCCATGTATGTGTACATATATGCAGTTTCAATAAAGTTCAATTTCACTCAGCACACGTTTTTGTCTCCCCACTCTGTCCGGTGATGCGTTTGCGAACTTATCATGGATGCCTACCAACTGGCCCGTTTATCCGCCCTTCAGCACTCACCATGCTTTCAGGCTGTGTTGAAGTAATTCTTCAGAGTGTTACGATTGAAACGGCGCGGACTGCGCTTAAAACGAATTCCTCACAAAGTGTTTGCCGGCTGAGCCCAGCTACTGAGCCAGCATGTTCAAACTTGCTCGTTGCACGTTGCGATTGTGCGTGTGTGACGCGCATGTGCGGCAACCGTGAGCCCTTCTCTCCTCCGTCAAAAGCTTACCTCTTTCCTCGCCACCGACGGTCCTGAAGGGCGGCAACGCCTCTGCTGAATTGAGGACGTGTGCTGACACGTGTCGATTGTGAAGAACATTGGGAGCGTTTTATGAAATCGGTATAAAAGGAATAAGAGGAAACACCGCCTGTGGTAGCAGTCCCAATTCTGCGCTCTATTCCGTCATGGTAAGCCCCTTTTATATCGTTTTCTTCTTGAGTGCCTCGCTCAACCATAACGGTCTATTAAACGTTGGTCGTTAGTTATTTAAGTAGACTCGTCTTCGCTGCTGGCTCTCTTGAATGATTAACCTGATTGAGCTTCATGCAGTGGCTGCTGAATGTTCGCCAAGCTACGCTACCCTAACAGGAGGCACAATATGAGCAATGTGAAATTACTCTTCACCGTTCCGATTCCGGTATTTCTTGGTACCTAATACGACAAGGGCTGATATTGGTTAAGGCGACACATATTAGGTTGAAGCAGTGCTGCCGTCGCACGTAGAAAACGATAGTGTAGCAAAGTTTGCTATTATCGAAGTGATCTCGTAAGACGAGATTGCTGTTCTTTCACCTACTGTAAGGAAAAAAAGAAGCAACGCTCTTTCATTAGTCAAAAAGCAATTTGACATTACAGAATCGCTCTGCGCATGGTTAAGTTATCAGTAAAAAACAGTAACCGTCCCTATTTAAGGGATGTGACGGCAAAAAGCAAATCGCCTAAATATTGCGCTAGCTACGGTCATGTCGATATATATCTCCACTATGTTATCCGATATTGATTCCGGCCGTAATGATACTGCGCAAGTATTTAACGGAACAGTGATGAACGATGTGGGGAAAGGCTTTGTGGATTGGCTATGAAGACAGTGCCATCTGATCCGTAAAGCTATTGGGAGAGTGTACAGTGTTCACACCTACCATCGTACTTCGGACGCGTTGATCAGTTTGCCTATTACGTATATATTGCTCCGATTAAACATTTAAACATTCCTTTCGTATAAGATTATGCGAATGACTCAGTATTACTACGAGGAAATCAAGCCCACAATCATCATTGATTGCATACGGTGGCCGTATTTGCGTGAGGTTGCTGAGCCAGGCGAAACAAACACGATAACATCTCGCGTGCACTTATCGAATGTTTTCGAGTGATTGGCAGTTACCAGCCGCAGTGTAATTACTCCTGCGTTGACGGCAAGTAGCAGCGGCAAGGTTTCTGCATGAATGCAGTAAACCAGTCTGATAACATCAAGGCAACGAAGTGCATTTTGGAAGTTTATTCTCTATATGGGGGCTACTTATCGCCACCTTGTCTGACAATGCGTCATATGCGAATAAGCAGGTATCTCTTCACTCTGGTGGCATCGGTTGAAAATAAATGGCATCCGCACGCCTGGACATTACAACCTTTGCAAACAAGTGGAATTTTTTCCTCGAGTCGCTTTTACCCAGCAACATCGAATCCGCAGTGCGAAGTTCCTACCGTTACGACAACGCGTAGATCCAGCAGGATCCGCCAGCACTAGACGAGCCCATTTTTAGCACGGGGGAGCATGGATAGACATGAGCGTGAAGTTGCCTCAGCAAATCGAATCGACGTGCCTACCGAATCTAGAGCATTGCAACGCGCCCAGGCAAGTCTTCACATTTGTTTTCCTAAGTGATTCGTTGACAGATAGTGCATTTCCATGAAATTTTTCTGCTACAACTGGCAGAACGAACGCCTCCCGATAAGAAAGACTCAGATTTGTGTTGGCGCACAGTACTACAGTCTTGTGGAAATGGCAAAAGGACTGCGATACCTTGAGATTCTTTCACTTATTCCAAAGCATGAGAGCATAGCCGGTCTTAGCCGCTCCGCTAGCTTAGCGGTTTGTGTGTTCGCTCGCTCAGCTCGAGGTCGGGCGTTCGCATCCCGGCTGCGGCCGCCGCATTTCGATGGCCCACCAAGTGCAAAAAAAAGGAAAAGAGCCTGGTGTGTTTACATTGATGTGCTCGTTAGAGAACCCGGGTTTGCTCCAATTACACCGGGGCCCCAGGCTCCTAAACGTGCTTCATGACCATAGCATCTTTTTAAAAGCCCTGCCAATTTAATCTTATAGAACACACGCTGTCTGGCATGGCGCAATCTACCACATCTCCCGCCTTCATTACGTAGGAATTTTGGGTAAAAATTTTCAGGTTCCTATATTTTATCAATTATGAAGTTATATTTCCTCGAATTTGCACGCTGGCATGCCTTGCGTATTCTCTAGTCAAGCAGGACTCCGTTGCAGGTGCAAAAGATTTTGCCCTTGTGCCGGATCCTGTAGAGAAAAATTTGCGTGTGTGCTACAGATACACGCGATATTAAGGACGATTACAGAGCGTTTACGTTTCAATGTGGCTGTAGGCGTGCCCTTCTGTCAATTATTTTGCTCTTGAAAGCGCTGCAGTATGCGGATGCCTGGACACTACAGTTCGCGGCCACGTCATATCAACAATACCGCCAGGTTACCAACATCGCTACGAGCATGTTGACCCAAGGGGGGTAACCGAATGCTGGAGCGAAATGAGTGCATTAGCGCTTATGCAAAAAAGCAAACGTCATAGCCAGAAGGAGACTTTTTTGCGCTAACATTGTGGTAACACAAGCGTTGTAACGACACGAGCAACGCTTTTGAAATCAAGCAGGTTATAAGCAGGAGATGCTAATGGCCAGTAAACCACGTCCGTATGTGCATAATTCGTAACAAGGTGGCCGACGTGAATTCAGCCAAGATATTAAAATATGAAGGGCGCGTACGACGCAAATGGAGCGAAGCGCTTACTGCTCACACTCTTATGTAGAAGCTCAGGCTATTCGTTTAATTACCCTTTTTGTATTACGTATGATCTACACACGTATAACGAAAGGGGGTCAAGAGCTCGCTTTATTTGTGAGAAACAAATTAATGAAAGAACAAGCATTGAAGCCTACCAAAGCATAGGGGAAGTTATTCAAATTTGTAATTATGATATTGTAATCTTGGGGTGAGTAGAAAGGAATTAAGGTGGGCGAAAAGACAAACCTGCCTTCGGTGGGAACCCAACCCACGACCTTCGGGTATCGCGTCCGATGCTCTACCGCTGAACTACGAAGGCGGGTCATAGGCACGAAGGCATTCATAGCCACTCGCTACGAGTGCTCTGGCTGCCACGGTTGCATTTTTGTAGCAGAGTGGGGTCTCTCTGTCGCCTTTAATAACTGTCAGTTATCCAGCCTACAGATTGCGCGCAATGCGTATTACTACTTGTCCCACCCGATTTCCTCTCTGATGCCAATAGCACGTGTTTATCTGCTCTACCCAACTTAGGTTTCTTTCTGTCTGTAGATGCAGCACCTGTCAATTTCGTTGCAATGAGCGACCTCAATCAAAACGCAACCTTAGGTTACACCACGCGATTCTTTCTGCGTTCCCAGGTACTGATTAAAGATATCCATCAGAATACGTGAAACGCAGCCCTTACTGTCTGAACAAGGAAGTATGCAAGGCAGCTTATGGCCCAATAGGAACATTTAGAGATGCAGGTAAATGCTGTAATGGATGTAGTAGATGTTGGGTAATAGATCCGCCAGTATACGAGTTGTCTATTGCAAAAGGTGAGCGCATATTCAAGAAACTAGGTGCTCCAGTATAATATGATCTATGTATGGGCACACATTTTTTAAGGAGTACGACAGGATATCTTTCACTGTCATTGCCTGAAGGAGAGCACCCTGATTGTTATAAGAATATTCTAGGTAGGTTTCCAATAATGGAAGTGTTAACCGTAAATGTAACGCAGTAGTGGAATGCGAGCGTGGGCGACGATTCCACCAAACACTAGAGCCTCTACCTTTCTGTGAAAAAGTAAGGCATCCCTGTTTATAATGTGCTAGTATAATGGGAGACATAAGATCTTTAACGAAGGCTGCTTTGTCGCTCTAGGTCATCGTTGAAAGCATCTTTCTGCCATCCTATCGTAATTGCGAGGAGTCCCCGTCACAGCGGCTCATTGATATATTTTATAAAATCCAATTTTGCACAATCTAGAATATATCTGCGAATGCAAGTTATTACGCGGATTATCCTCTTATCGTTACAATTCACGGTAGACCGCATTCGTGCCTCGAACACTCTGAGCATCCAATACCTCTCGCACATGTAGCCTATCGCATCTGGCGTTATTTTCATTCGCGCAGGAAAGAGCCTCAAACCTCGTCTTGCACAATTTTGCCGTGGAAGTGCGTTGTTCCCATATATATTTGACGCGAATTGTTACTTTTAAATATGAGGCAATGTGCTTCTGCAGGACGAAGAAAGAAGACAGCCCGTGGAAGTGAACAGCTTCCCTGACGTGTTCAGAGAAGAGCATGCTGGGCAACAGGGGCAAGCAGTGGACGTTCCTGTGGACCCTGCAAACTCACCCTTCGTAGTTGCAGGCGACAACCTACAAAGACTGACAGCATTCCATGCACCAGAAATGAGGCGCATGGCTCCAAGCGAAGCTCCAGTACGAGTGCATGCTCCCCGAGATCTCGTCGTCCAGGAGGAAAGGCCCTGCCGCCTAAATTTCCTTGTAGCGACCCCTGTTGGCGATGCCGCAGAAGAATCACGTAATCAGTGGCACCTTTTTTCCGTAAGGGTAACCGTACAATAATACCTCAGAAACGTTCCTTTCGGGACACTCGAAAACTGATGTCTTGTGTTCAGATTTTCTGACAGATGTGCGAAATCCGTCTGAGCAACCGAGAGGAATTCACGCCTGCAGTTGGTTCCCTTCATCACTTTTGAATAATTACTGTTTGAGCACTGCACGGGCTATGCTTATCGGCCCGATCCCGGGGCATTCATTAATGTGCAGGCGCTATGCCCGGCCGGTGACCTAATTGAGACCCGGGGCCAGAACGAGCCCGAAAAAAAGTTAGACCTACAGGGTCCGGCCCGAGCACTCATCGGCCCCTACCATGGCCCGAACTTGCTTTAAGGAGCAAGGTGTTTTAATTTTCAATAATCCGCACCTGTTCGAGGATTGTTAAATAATTCTGGGACTCTTAAGCTTTTCCTTAAGAGTTCAAGGCCATATCGATGCCTAGTCTCATTCTCATCGCGCTTTCTTCCGCTTGTCATGCTCTTCCGTCGCCTAGCCACGTAATTCTCACGACACCACTTGGCAGAAAGTGCGGGTTACTTGCGTTACTGCGTGGGCTCCATCATCGTTTCGCGCCATTTGACATAGATGCGGCATCAAACTTCGCCGATGAAGATGGCGCCATCATAACTGAGACTTGTTCTAGTTCGTAATGGCCCATCTCGAGATAGATGCAGCGCTACGCGATACAGGCAAAGAGGTGCAGCGCTTCGCGAAACGGGGGCGAGGAAAGAGTTATGCAAAAGGACAGAAAGTTGAGCGAGTTGGTAACATTCCATAATCAAAAGAAGAGGCGTGCAGGACACGGACACAAGAAGAGCAGTGAACACCACGAACGCCGACTAACAACTGAAGCACAGCACAGAGGCGAAAAAAAAAGAAGACACACAGCTTATCTGCGCATGCTCGGAATGGTAGCGCCACCTGTCATACTGTTACACGTGCCGTTCTACGCGATAGACAACTGCTAAGACACTCTATCTCCTCTCTGTTTAAGATAATCGACGGTTGACTCACGCATGCACTTCCACTAATACTAATATGCCAGGCCTCAACCAATAAACGCGTATCTTCGTTCCTATGCCTGTACAGGATCTCGGTTTTGTTTAACTCGGGCATGCAGCTACAGACCTGGCAGTGCAAGGATAGATTGGACGGCGTCCCACCTGATAGCGACCTTCTGTGTTCAATTAATCTTTGATTAACACAACGCGCGGTTTGTCCTACATAAAAACGTCCGCAGCTAAAAGGAATCTTATACACCACACCCATGCGACAGTCGGTGAAATTGTTCTTGGCTAAGTGCTTAACCGGACAGATATCTGTTCGCTTCTTACCTTCCATCTGCTCATTTCTTCTATGCACGGCAGCACAAACCCTTCCTAACTTATTGGGAGCCGTAAACACAACATTAACCCCATATTTACTTCCTACTTTCTTAAGCCTGTGCGAAACTGCGTGGATATACGGAATACTCACGACCTTTTTCTTGTTAATGTTACTCTCTGCTACAGCTTTTGTTCCGGTCGAAATCGACTTCTTAAGACGTTCTGCTACTGTGGCTATGGCTAGTCTAGGGTAACCTGCATCTAAAAGGCGCTCGACCTGCGCATTAAAGCTAATGGTCAAACGGTGCACGCACGACTTCGATAGGGCTCACTTTAAACAGGACAAGGCTATTCCGTTTTTTACTACTTTGGAATGCTTGGAGTCAAAGTTTAACAACGGCTTAGATGCTCTAGGGGAATGCTGCCAACACACGTGATTCTGCTCAAATGACAACGAGATATCTAAAAACTGTGTTACGTTTCTCTCCGGTAGTTCTTTCGTGAACCTTAGACCATCTCCATTAAGTTTAAATTGATCGCTTACATAGGTGACGACTGATTCAAAATCATTCTTACTAGAAAGTACCAGGTAATCGTCCGCATACCGAAATACCCTGATGATGCGGTCCCCTAACGCTTCTTTTTTGGCGTTAGGGGAGCACAAGCTAACACAAGCTACCGAGAAAGTCTGGAGTGGCGCGCTCTACCAAAATAGCCACGTGTATTAAGTGGAAACTCTGGGTCAAAATTTATAACTGTCCCTATTTTATCCTTTTGAACGCATAGTTGGTCAATCTTAGCAGGCTGGCACGCCTTGCGCATTCTTAATTTTAGCAGGAGTCCTTGGCACGTTGAAAAGATTTTGCGCGTGTGCCGTATTCTGTGAACGTTAACTTGCGCGTGCGCTAAAATTAAACAGGGTGGTACATGCGATTAAAGAGCCTTTCTAAATGGCAGTAGGCGTACTCTTCTGGCACTTCTTTTGCTTGTGAGGGCGCTCCATATGCAGCAGCGTGGACACTTCGTTCGCGGGCACGTCATGTTCACGTTGCCACTAGCTTGCCTAGCTCATTGTGAGCATGTCGACGCGAGGGGCGCAGTCGAATGCTGGAGCAAAGTATGTGCGCTAGTGGTATACAGAGAAGCGAACAGGGTAACTGCTAGGAGACTCTTTTGCGCTAATATTGTGGTAGCACAAGTGATGTAACGGCATGAGCACCGCAGTCGAAATCATTGATTATATGCAGGAGATGTTGATGGCCATTAAACCACGTCCGTAGGTGCATAATTCATAAGAAGGTGGCTGACATGAATTCAGCCAAGATTTCACAAATGAAAGGCGCTTACGACGCAAATGGAGCAAAGCGCTTACTGCTCACACTATTATGTAGTTGCCCAGGCCATTTAATTACCCTTTTGTATTACGTATTACCCACCTGTTGCTCAGGCTATTTGTTTAATGACCTATTTGTGTTATCTACCTCTCTACCAAAACTTAATTAGGTCGCATTTCAATTACTTGGAGCCGCTAAATATGACTTGCAAAATGTACCCCGCCATGGTGGTCGAGTGGCTATGGTACAAGGCTGCTGATCTGAGGTCGCGAGATCGAATCTAGGCTGGGCGGCTGCATTTCGATAGACGCGAATTGTTGATGCCCGTGTACTGTGCGATGTCAGTGCACGTTAAAGAACCCTAGGTGGTCGAAATTTACGGAGCCCTCCACTACGGCGTCACTCATAATCAGAGCTGCTTATGGTACGTGAAGCCCCGCAAAACAACGAACTTGCAAAATGCCATATCACCTTCAAATGCCAGTGACTGAATTATCGTTACGATATCTCTCGCGCATATATCTGTATCGCGTTGCAAAGAAATCGTGTGAAATATGAAAAAATAATGCGTGACGGAACGTTCTGCGCACTGCTATCGCGTTGCTGCCAACCGTGCAATCGCTCAGAATGGAACGAGCCGGCTACGTAGTGGTGCAAAACGATCGGTAAATTCACTGTCGATAGCGTTTTCAAGCTATCGATAGCGTAGAAAAAAAATCGATGGTATTAATATTGATAAACTACCGATAGTAGTCTCGTATGTCTCAATTACGAACCGGTTGTATGCTAAATTATGCAACATTTTCCCCGACAAACTTCCTGACCTGCCTCCGTAACCCATTGCCACGTCCTGCCAAGCCTGTATTTTTGAGGCAGAGAGGGGGTCCCTCTGTCGTCGTTAATAAGCATGTTTTGTCTTGCATAGACATTGCGCGCCGCGATGCCTATTTCTACTTCTTCCTCCCAATTTCCTCTAAGATGCGAATAGCACACGTTTATCTGCTCTCACCAACTTAGATATCTTCCTGTCTGTTTATGCAGCACGTGTCAATTTCGTTGCAATGGCCCTATAGGTCGTCCTCAATTAAAGCTCAACCCTAGCTTAAGCCACGAGATTTCTTCCGCTTGCCGAGGTACCGATTAAAGCTCTCCGACAGAATACGTGAGACGCAGCCCTTACTGTCTGAACAAGGTACTATACAAGGCAGCTTATGGCCCAATGGGAACACTTACAGATGCAGGTAAATGCTGTAATAGTTGTAATAGATGTTGGGTAATAGATCCGGAAGAACACAAGTTGTTTCTAACAACAGGCGAGCATATAATGATGAAATTGGAGGTTATGGTATATTAATGGTCAATGCCTGCGGACACATTTTTGAAGGAGTATAGCAGGATCTCGTTCACTGACATTTCCTGAAGAACACCCTGGCTTGTTAAAACTGTATTCTAATTAGGGTTTACAATAATGCAAGTCCCAACCGTAAATGTAACGCTGTGGTGCAATGCGAGCGTGGGCGGCGATTCCACCAACCACTAGAGCACCTACGTTTCTCTAAAAAAGTAATGCAGCCCTGTTTAGAATCTGCTAGTATAATGGGAGACATAAGAACTTTAATGAAGGCTGCTTTCTAGCTCTAGGTCATTGTTGAAAGCACCTTTCTGCCGTCCTATCGTAATTGCGAAGAGTCCCCCTCGCAACGGCTTCTGTTCTGTATTTAAAAAATACAAATGTTCAGAATGTAATATATATCTGTGAATGCAACTGATTACACGGATCATCCTATTATTGCTAGAATTCACGGTATACCGCATTCGTGTGTCAAATGCTTTGAGCGTCCAATGTCGCTTCCTTCCACGTGTAGCCTATCGCATCTGGCGTAGATTTCGTTCGCACAGAAAAAGCCTCACACCTCGTCCATCACAATCTTGCCGTGGAAGCGCGTTGTTCCCATATATCTTTACACGCGAAATTGTTAGTTTTAAAGGGGTCCTGTACCACCCTCCGGGCTTGGTGAAAAAACATATTCTACGGCTTGCCTACGCTGTAGTGAACATCTCAGCCAAATGCTGTAGTCATCCGCGAAGAGTAGCGTTCACAAGCGGAGCACAAAGCTTCCACTCCCTCAGGAGCCCTGAACTCAAAAAGCGGCTTCTCCTCACGCTCCCTGTCTTAAAGCATTTACAAGGATCGTCGCTGCTATTGGCCGATGGCAGACATGCCCGCCGCGCCTGTGTGCGGGCCCTTCGCAGCGCGCGTTTTTTAAAACCGTAAGCGCGTGCGTGCCGTGCGTGCCGTGAGCTCACTTTTCCTTGCGTTGTGACCCCTATATAGGCAGAATAGTTGCTGGAAATATGTAAAAACATATTTCTAAATTCGCAAGTCTCATAGATGCCATTGGAAGGCGTCCGTAAACTACCTCGGTGTGGACGCGAACGGTGCGGTGCAAAAGTAACCATAAATATAGTTTTCCAAGAAGGCAACAAATGCATGCCAGCAGCCTGTAATAAATCACAAATTATCCCCAAACTTAATTAACAATTCATCAGTGATTGTAGATGGGTTTATTCCCTATGGTACTCCAATGCGCCACCTTCTAGTACTCATACTCAGTAACATGGCTGGAGTCGAACCCAAAATATTTCTTTTATAAGGTGGATTAGAGGACTAGGTCTGATTAGGGTATATTTGAGTGGATTAGAGCTCATTAGGGCGCATTAGGGTGGATTAAGAGAGACTGCGTGCATTAAGGTGGACTATGGTATACAGAGCGGAATACGCTAGACTTAGATTAGGACGAATTAAGGATTACAGCAGATTAGGGTTCAGTAACGTAAATTAGTGTGGATTAAAATCATTACGTCTGTAATGTTTGGCTTAATTTGGCATAACTTAATAGTCTGAGCATATTGAGACTTAGCCTTAACTTAATCAGTCAGCAGCTAATTAGTTACACTAATTAGGCTCGATCTAATTAACTGAAACCTTATCACACATGACTTAATAAGGTGGGCTTCATTAGTCATGCTATAAAATATGCGTGAAATATTTAGCCCTATCTTCATTATACATGCCCTAATTAGTTTAGGCCTAGTTACGCTGTGCTTTGATATATTACCTTAATTAGGTATCGCTTTGTGTGTATTACCTTAATTAGGCCTGATTTAATCAGTGTTAGCCTAATTACTCCTGAAATATTTATTCTCAGCTTAATGACGCTTCACCTTTAAGCCTTAGCAAAATTTACCTTGGATTAATAAGTGCTAGCTTAGGTTTGACTTAACTATAGTAATGACCTAGCTATGCGTCGTTTAATTAGTACTAGTTGAATAAACGTAGTCCAATTAGAAGCTTGCTTACGCTAAACTTCTTCATATCAGCTAAATTAGGCTTCGCATAATCAGCCCTATCCCAATTAGACTTGGTTTCATTAGTATCGTGGCTTATTTACGGTAAATAATTAGTATCCGCTTAATTAGGGGTCACTTGTCATAGCTCAATTAAGCTTGAATTAGTTCAGTTTGGCTTGGTTTGACTTAGCTGGATTAGTCCTGTCTGAACTAGGCTTCAAATAATTCTTCCTAATTAGGCTCCTTTGAATTAGACTTAACCTCACCTAACTAGTTTTAGGAATCTTAAAGGGACCCTGAAACGGTTTTGACGATTTTGTGCAAACATGGTGATCCGGTAGAGCGGGTCACTAGGACCATTACAGGACAGATTTTAGCGCTGTGCGTAAAGTGTGTAATATACAATAAGGTTTTGAACACGCGTATCGCAAAAGGTCGCAGCGGCTCGCCAAAAAGCGTTTTCAAACGCCCCCGTCATCGAGCGATCGAATGGGAGGTCGCTGATTGGCCCGACCCAAGTGACGTGCGCGTAATTTTCAAAACCTAGCTGCGAACAACGTGCTTCTACAACGTACTCCTTCGTTTCAGCCAACGGTATCATCGCGGCATCTGACGGCGTCACACGAGTCGCCGGCGCTCTATTACAGAGGCTAGCACTGCCGAGGCGGGCGACCTCAGTGAGGATATCGGGGCGCTATGTCACTACGGGAGGCTCGGCAGAGCGGCTGACGCGGGAGGCGCTGTCGTCGCTAGCGCGCACTCCGCAGCAGATCGAGTTGAGGAGGAACAGCAGTGGTAAGGAGGAAGGCGACAGAAATAAGCCCATAGCTGCCTTAGTGCATTGTGCTTCGCTTTATTTATGGTGTGAATGATTTCGCAATTGTGTTGCCTAATCAGTGACGCAATGTCAAAAAACGTTTCAGGGACCCTTTAAATAGGCTCCATTGAATTAGACTTAGCCTTACCTAACTAGCCCTACAAGCTTTGTCTTTACTACAGCGTGTCATTGTTATGCTAGCATTACATAGCTTAGCGGAGTTTTCTGCAAATTTCCCAGTTTCACCAATACCTCACAGTTTCACTGTTAAAATTCACTAGTGTATTCACACATAAATTCATCCATCCTTCTTTGCGCATGTCAACGCACCTTATTCCACATTAAACTGTCGGCAGGGGTTCGAGTTGTGAAGGTCTTCCTTTCGAGTCATAGTAGTCACACGTTCGAGCCCGACAGGATGATTAACCCGTCTACAATCACTAATCAACAATTAACTAACTTGGGGTTATGCATGACGAGGTGGAGCAGCGTTGATAGTTGCGCTGTTTGTCCTGACGCCATCTTATAAATATGGCTTTACATCTAAATAAACTAGTAGGTGTCGTTTTTTTTAGATTTAAAGAAAGCATTCGACACAGTGGATCATTGCATATTGTTGGACAAACTTAAACATTGTGGATTTCGCGGTAAAGTGTTCGACTTCTTATCAAGTTACATGGAAGATCGATTCAGGTCGTGACGATCAATAATATTACTTCTTCGAGGCAAAACATCGTTACCGCGGTTCCACAAGGCTCAGTATTAGGTCCACTTCTTTTTCGTTATATATAATGACCTGCAACAAATAATCGGCTGTGCAGAAATATTGATGTATGCAGATGACACATGCATTATAGTAACTGCAGATAATATTGCTGAACTTCGGCATAAGTTAAATTTAGAGCTAAATAGTATCTCTGAGTGGTTCTTAGGTAATAAATTAACAATCAACACAAAGAAAACAAAATATGTTGTATTTCAGTCTCGATCAAAGTAGAAGATACCACAGC